>CM051829.1:69750035-69964914 GCA_028451465.1 Erethizon dorsatum | reverse complement strand
ATTGCACCCTGGAGCTCTGAGGATATAATCATATCCTGTACTTACATGACTTTAAACACTCCACCAAATTAATTTTAAAGGTAATAGACAAATTCAGCAAAGCAGCAGGATATAAAATCAACATTAATATATTAATATATCTCTATATGGCAATGATAGACTAGCCAAAAAGAAGTCAGGAAAACAATTCCAGTCACAATAGCTTCAAAAAATACAGTGCCTGTGGCTCAACCTAACCAATGAGGTGAATGACCTCTGCAATGAAAATTTCACAATAAAGAAGTGAAGACAACACTGGAATATCTTCCATGTTCATACATTGACATAAATAAATACTCTTAAAATGGCAATAGTGCCAAAAGCAGATCTACAGATTCAATACTATCCCCATCAAAATACCAATGATGTTTCAAAAACAATCCTAAAATTCATATGGAATCACCAAAGACCCAGAATAGTCAAAGTAAACCTAAGCAAAAAGAGCTAGACTGGGGTCAGCACAATACCAGATTTCAAAATTATACTACAAAGCCATAGCAAAAAGCAAAAAGAAAAAAACAAAACCACATGGTACTGGCACAGAACAGTCATGTGGATAAATGCAAGAGAATAGAAGAAACAGAAACACCCCAGGCACACTGAGCTATTTGATCTTTGAAAAAGGGCCAAAAAGCACACACTGGAGAAAGACAGCCTCTTCAATAAATGGTACTAGGAAAAACTGGATATCCCCATGCATAAGATTGAGTCTAGACCAATATATCTCACCATACATGAAACTAAAATCAAAATGGATTAAACATCTAAATGTTAAAACAGAAATACTTAATCTGCTGAAAGAAAAAATAGGTAAAAACTCTTGAAGACATAGGCATAGACATAGGCAAGGACTTTCTGAACCAGAATTCCAGTGGCACAATAAGTAATACTGAGAATGAACAAATGGGATCATATCAAATTTAAAAGCTTCTGCACAACAAAGGAAACAACCAACAGAGTGAAGAGACAACCTACAGAATGGGGAAAAAAAAAAAATTTGTCAGCTATTCCTCAGACAGAGGACTAACATCTAAAATATATAAAAATACACCCCAAAATAAAACATCCAATCAAAAAATAGGCAAGCAAAATTAATACACACTTCTCAGAAGTACAAATGAGAAATAAATACATGAAAGAAGATTTAATTTCCCTGACCATTATAGAAATGCAAATCAAAACAACACTGACATTCCATCTTACTCCAAGAAGAATGGCTATCATCAAGAAAACAAATAACAAATGCTGACAAGGATACAGGGAAAAGAAACCCTTCCATATCATTCTACATTGAATATAACTAGTACAACCACTGTGGCAATCAGTATAGAGATTCTTCAAACAACTTAAAATAAAAATTCCATTTGATACAACTATATCTAAGTACCTTCTCAAAAGAGTCAAAGTTATCATATTACAGTGATATGTTTATAGCAGCACAATTTATGATAGCTAAATATTGTAAATGACCTATATGCCTATGAACAGATGAATGGATAAAGAAAATGTATTTATACAAAATGGAGTACTACTCTGCCATAAAGAAGGATAAACTCAAAGCATTTATAGATAAATGGATGCACCTTGAGACTAAATTAAGTGAACTAAATTAGACACACAATCTTAAATGTCACATGATTTCTCTTACATGAGAAAGTCAAAACATAATAAAGAGCAAAATAAAAGATGGGTAATATAAAGTAAAGAGATCCTTTTCAAATAAGAATCAGACCAAGACTTGGAAGGACCAGGGAGGGATGGGAGGGATAGGGGATGAAAATCTTAGATGTTTCTGGGTAGGGTTCTGAGTTCCTTGGGATGTTAGAGTCCAAATTAATATTTTAAATAGTTTTTCCCATTAACTGAGCACTTTTCCCCTATAATTGGTTGAGAGCTCTTCTGACTTCTTTAGGTAAACATAGAAACAAACTACTACTTGAAAAACCAAAAAGTCTTTAAAATATCCAGAGAACTAGCCATGAGTAAGGAATGGAGTTCCTTACTTTGGGTGATTAGAGAGAAATTACTCTACTTTTTAGCAGGTAGCAAACTTCAAAGGACTATCCTTAACCACATTTTAAATTTTTTTTTAATTCTGGGAACTACGTTGTCCAATCATACAGTTAAAGATTGTGCATTAAAATTGTAAACATTTATTTGAGAAAGAACCTAATATTCCTATTTTAGTTAGATTGGAACTTTTATTTATGTATTTGAACTATAGTGATATGAGAGCTGTGGAAATTATATATTTACCTATGTCTTGACATCTATTAGAGATATCATTACAGAGGCAGATTTTATTTTGAGAGACTACTTCATTACTTCCTATAAGTGCAGCAAAATTCAACTGATTTATATACCAAATTAAGATTAAAATCACACTCATCATACACTTGGAAAGCTGGTTGTCCTGGATATACTGAAGAAAATGTGTTTTACTTTTGTTATGCATTCATATAAATACAGGTTCTTAGTAATCGAAACCACTCTCTGCAATTATAATTGGAAGAAATTTATTCACTGGTATGTAGAGAGTTACTTTTATTGAAACTACACAAAATTATAAACAGAAAACTATTGTGCATTTAAATTTAAGATTTAAGAACCCTGGTCCTATAGAAATACTCTGTCAGGATCTGTAGTCTAGTAACTGTGAATTCTGTTGCTATGGTTGGAGAAGAGCAGGTATAAGGATTTATAGTACATCAGTGTAAAAAAGAATCCACATGTCTTATAGCCTGTCTCAATTTCAGTTGTTTCTGCCTCCTGTGTTCTCCTCCCTACCCACCCCCATCCTAAATCTACATGTCACAAATGATAGGGACCAGTGGATAAAGTAGTTCCGCCATCCTGCAACCTGCTGTTCACTTTAACTCTAGAAGATGTGCATAACCAGTGTCTTGACCTCTGCCCTGAACCTGGAAGGACATCTGCTTTTCTGGCCATGGCAGGGTGTTGCTAGCTATTCTTATCCTGAATCCCCTTCTTCCACAGGAAGTCTCAGGCTTGCTGACAATGCCAGTAGTTTCTACCACTTTCCCTCATGGTTACTGGCCTTTATTGCTTTGTTAGGTGCCTATGCCGTGTGCCAATGTCTCTCCCTCCTCATCCTCCCCTGTGCCCAGTCAAGGGGTCTCGCTCACCTTCTTGCCCTCATCCTGCCAGGTCCAAACCATCTGGCTCTCCAGAAAACTGCAGGTCTGCACAGAATTCTGACCATATTTATTGAGTTCCTTGAGTTGAGCAGCTTCTTTTTATGAAATAGCCTTGTTTTCAGTAAACAACAGATGGGAAGTGCAAATGATTACACAGGGAAAGTCCAGAAATGAAGTAGGAGAAAATTCCCCCTTTATTTGCAAAAAAAGGTTTCCAAATTTTCAAGTACAAAGGAGAAACAAGATTTTATGAATTCTGAAAACATTTGCAAAGTTCCCTGAAAGAACTAATTTGCACAACAAAATGATATTTTAAGAGCACCTGAACTAGATTAGGCACTCAATAAATATTTGAGTACACAATTTTGCAAATTCTTAGAAAAGTATTCTAACTAGAAATTTATCTGTTAATTGTTTTCTCCTATGTTAAATTGGTGGGACAATTTTTTGTGCTTCTCAAGACTGAAAATAGTAAATGAGTGTAAGATAGCGACTGTAAATAAAAATAGTGTGTCTACTACAATATAGTACAGGTTAGTTTCAGGTTACTAAAAAGAAATGGATTATCAAAAAACCATTATGAAACATGAAGTCATCAGAAAGAGTAAGCTGAAAACCGTATTTGCAGTGTACCCACCTTCTAGCAAATCTTAAGAAAATACATTACTGCAAGTTCAAAATGATTTTCACTGTAGCCTGTGGTTCTTTTAAAAAGAACTAGAACTGACTCCTATCATTTGTTGCATTCATTGAGCAGGCTGTTCCCTAGAAAACAGTCGTGCAATTTTCTCTCTTTCATGTTGTCTAACATAATTTCGGAATGCAAAAGTAAACAGCGCAAAGTTAGAAACACTTTTCTGAATACGCCCCATCATGAGAATCCAGTGGTCTTCTATGTGTCATGTGCTATATTCCTTCCTAAAGGTTCGTGTCCTGCTTAGAACTCAGCAGAAAGCTCCTTGTCATCTGCCAGATTTCATCAACAGACAGGGAAGATAATGGTCTACGAAGCTGAAGAGAGATCACTGCTCATATAAAGAAGTCTGGAAGGAAAGGAGGTGGCAGAGTAGGCTGCAGAGCACAAGAGCAGGTGTATGAGAAGCTGAAACCCACTGGCGCATAATCACTGGGAGTATTCACGAGGGAAACGGTGTCCCCTGACGCTTGAGGATGACAGGCAGACTGAGCGTTGGCCTGTAAGTTGTCAGTTAGCTGCTAGCAGTATTTTACTTTTATCGGCCTAACTAAGCTTATGAAGTTATTTTCTATACTTACGTAGAGCGAACAACTGCTTGTCTGAATCTTGTTAATGGTATTAGAAAGCAATTAAATATAGCGAGAATGAAAAGGATTCTTAGTGCACTATAGCAGCACTGACCATCTTTGACCATCTTCAAGTTGTCGTAATGGACGTGGATTATCACAGTATCGAGGCTCTGCAAGGGGTAGGAAACTGATGGGTCAGATATATCTATGATCCTGTAGCGAATTCTGAATTGGCCTAAAAAACTTATCCTTGTCTGTTCCTATTGTGTGGCCTTTTCACAAAAAGAAAATATGTAAGCGAAAAAGTATTTGAGGTTTCAGTTTAGATTTGGACCATGTTGCCATTTAGTAAGATAGTGTGGCCAATGTTCAAAATGAAAAAAAGTTATGATAAGAAAAGCTTAGCATTTAAAACATAGTCAGATTGGATGCAACTGGAGACCATACCATACTCATAAGTGAAATAAACCAGATGCACATGTGTAAACATTGTATTGTCTCCCTAGCCTGAGAAGCTGAAAGAGTAAATAAGATCCAAAATGTACAATAGATACTGTAAAAAGGGAAGAAACTGTTCAAAAGGAAAGAGAAGCTGGGATGGGGGAATGCAGAAAAGAAGGAAAGGAAAAGCATAAAAAAAAGTATATATATATATATATATATATATATATATATATAATAGTTAAGATAGTTATACTACTAATTTCTCTTAGTTCTTTGAAAAGAAAGGTTTGTGCTAATATTGTTTGGGCAATTGAATGCTGATATCTTGTACTCTGAGTAACTAATATGAAGATAACAATATGCAATATATTAACCATTGTTACCCTACTATCTTGTTTTTAAGTTTTGTTCTATTTTTTTCTCTTTAAAATAAAAAACTAACATAGCCAGAGACTATGCAGATTTGTTTTAATGCCTGCTTTGCTGGTTTCATTCTCTGCAAATGCAATAAAACACATAAAATGAAAGATTAATACAATGAAGGGCACTTAGCCAGATAATTAGGAAAAAACACTCATGGTAATCTTTTACACAGTAAGAAAAAAAGAGAAGAGGCTTTTTGGCTTGATTTGTTTTAAAAGACTTATTATCGCAGTTTGTTAAAGTATCAAAATATTTCTCAACTAAAATGTCATTGTCATACGTGGTGGGAGGATCAGGAGGCTTTATAGAAATTTTCTGGAGGCATCACTATGCTGTGGTATGGGTGGATTCTGACTAGGTCAGATCTAGAGATGGCAGGTGCGCATTCTGTGGAATTTTTGTCCCAGCAGAGCTTCTGTAGTGCAGGGAGTATTTGAACAAATGCCGTCCTCTTTGGAAACTGCAACTGATTCCAAATTACTCTTGGTATAGGCCATGGAAAATGGAGGAGGTTAAGGAAGAGTTGTCCTGAGAAACATTAGAGGGATATTGTGAGAAACCTCTGAAAATATAAGACAGTCTCTAAAAACTGGAACAATTATGCAGCAATTAGTGAAGTGATCTTGAAATAACAGCAGAAATGAGAGAACTATCCTCCAGTAGAATGAACATTGGTTAGCTCTGGCTTGAACCAGGCTATTTCCATTTTGTAAATATGAAACTTCAAACAAGGCTGAAGGCAGCATATATTTGCTGTTGCCTCAAAAGATGTGTTTAAATATTTGAAGACATGAGCGAATGGATAGTATATTAACAAGTTTTCCTTAGTCAACTGATATATTTTCTCCATTTTGAGAAAAGATGGAACTCTTTGAACTTCACCAAGAATAGGTGTATATATTTCAGCTATAATGAGCAGTTTTATGAGGAAATGGATGCTCCCATATGTTGGATGCCTATGACATCAAATAACAAACTGAGCAACTTATATTTCATTCAGATTGAATTTTAAAATGATAACATCAGCTGAGTATTTCCTATGTACCTAGAAATTTAGTAGCTACTGGGGCAGATAGAGATACACAATACAGATATTATATCACACAACCTCTCCAAGAAGAAAAAAAATATGAATCTAAATAACTAAGTACCAGAGAGGTCACACATGTTGGATGAGGAAAATATTTGTCAGTGCTGGAAATTCTGGGCACAGGAGAAGCCGTGAGCTACTTAGTTCACATAGGTATAACATCGCCTTTGTCCTTAGGCTATTTTCATTTTATTGTTCCATTTCATTCATTCATTCTAAAATGTTTCTGCAGTAGATAAGTAGTTCCCTCATGGTCACACAACTAGTAAGGGAATGAGTCACTTCCTTTTGTGCTCAGGCAGTTACAGTACAAACCTAAATCAAGAGAAAGACAATGGAATATAATTATATCAAAAATTGAGCTCTGGTGATTAAAACTATTTATCTGTTACTAAAAAATCTTGCTTAGACATGAGAATATAGATCATTAGGAACAAATTGTTAAGGTGGAAGAATAAATTTCCTGAAGGCAAAGACTACTAACTCAATTAGCATATTCGTCTCTGAAAAGCTGACTCACTAATGTGCTTGTATTTTTCCAATAAAATTCTGTTTGATTTTATTTATGTATCTTTTTGGTAGCAATAGGTACACAATTTACATTTACCCCTTTTTCAATGAATGACATTTTACCCTTAGGTATTTTGCTTCTTTTGTTCTCACAATACCATAGCAGTAGAAATAAAACTTAGATAGCTAATCTTGTACATTCCCAGATAGAAGCCAGGCAGATGAAACTTCAGAGGTGATATTTCCTCCAGGGTTTCCAGACTTAGTTCTTCCCATCCTGACTCCTATGAGTGAGTTTTCCTTCGCCAAACTGCACTCCTGTGGCAAGGATGGAGAGAGCCTGGCACAATGCGAAGGTGCCATTGATACTCACTTCCCGATGTCTTCTGATGCATATATTCTGCTAGTGAGATATGCAACAGCAGAGCAGCTATTCATCAACCTCTGTACTACGTATGAGACACTATTGAGAGCACAACGAACACTGGTTTAACACGGTACCTGCAAAACTTGGCTTCTCATCTAGGCTTTCCTCTTTTGTCCCAGGCAATTTTGGGCAAAGTGTTTAAATTCTGTGGGAATTGGTATCATCTTTCAAAAAAGAAAAAAAAAAAAAAAAGAAAGAAAGGATAAAATGAGCTCAGAGACTTTAGCAAATTTTTGATATTAGGATAATTCATTTCAAATTGCGATTGTGATAATTCTATCACACAGATAGAAGTATGATTGCTTTTACCACTAACTAATGCAAAACACGGAGATAGGTTCATCAGCTTTACTGCTAATGATATCCTGAGGCATTAATAAAGATAATTGTTCTCCTTGGTCTGTACCCAAGCACCTTTCCAACAGGAAGTGCTTCAGACCTTAGAAAATGTGGTTTAATGAAAACCAAGGGGCCAGACAGCTTCAATGAAGAATGTAATACTAGCTGATTGCTTCAGTGATGAAGGACAGTTTTCTGCTCAGTGTGATGCCAGGGTGCCAGTTTTCTCCTGTCCTGCTGAAAGATTAGAAAGTAGAAGGATATGAACCATGAGTGATTTAAGTTGATCTTTGCACTGACTGCGAGCCGTGCACAGAGGAAGAAAAGCTGTGAACACCAGGAGGGAAGCAGAGGCCAGGAAGCCACCAAAAATGGCATGGCTAGAGGTAGGAGAAGCTTCTCTGATCTTGGTAAATGTATTTTTGAAAGTATTTTTAGAATTTGCTTCATGCAAGTAGCTTCTTTTATAAAATGAAGGAAGGGGACTCCTGGCTACAGGCAGGGTACTTCCACTTCACCCTGCTGCATGAGAAAGCTCTTGTCCTCTCCCTGGTCTAGGAAAGTGTTTTGCATGCACTTTTGAGTGCAGAGGGAAGCCTTCAGTGAATGACAGTGTAAGTAAAATGTGTTGTCAGATTATGGCACTTGGATATCCTTTGTAGGAGGAAGTAAGGCAGTGTGGTCTGTACCCTTAGGAGATAGTTTGATTTCAGCACATTCTGTTGTGTACTCACAATGTGCATGGTGCACTATTATGCACTGAAAATAGAAAGTGGTGTCAAAAAGTAACACATGGTTCTTAAGCTAAGCCTACATTCCTGCAGCCCTAGGACACACACTGATGCCTAAAAGTGCTGGTTTCAGAGCTGGAGAAGGCACTGGGTTCCCACCAGAAAGAGACAATCTCACATATAAGGGGAGTTCAGAGAAGGTTGACTCCTAGGCAAAGTGAAAAGGAATGGTGTCCTCATTAGATAGAAGAGAAGGAAGAGCAGAGGAGTGTACCGGTTTGTTCAGAGGTGTATAGAACAAGACCTTTTGGCTGGGGTGAGCCTGGGCATCAGTGTGCAAGGTAAGACATACAATTATTAAAGGAATGGTGGGATTTTAGAAGAGCCATGGAGGAGCAGTCTTCTATGCAAGTTTTAGTTCGATTAATCTGACAATAGGAGGTAGGCAAGATTTTAGGAAGGAAAAATAGAGATACAAAGAAAAAGAGAAATGCCATGATACTAGGCAGTGAAGTGGAACTCCATTGGAAAAGAAGAGTTGGCTGCAAAAGACATATAAATATGTAAAGGTGTTGCAGAAACCGATACCAAGCTGAATGGAAGACTCTCTGCACCAAGGAGTTGGAAGACAAATTTTTAATGCCAGAGGGCTGGTGGGAACCAGTTTTGTTCCAAATCACCAGCCTTGGCTCAGAGCAAAATAAAGACTTATAAACATTTGTATGCAGAAGGTATAAGAGCTGATAACAGGTTATTTTATAACTGGTTATATACATTTGGTTATTTGTTGTTAGGCAGTTTTGTTCTGGGCAGGTTTGGTTAGGGGGAGTTGTTTATAATAAGGTGGGAAAGTCCAGGGAGGGAGCTGGGTCTGAGCGGGTGAGTAAAATCAAGCATGTGTTTGGCTGGGCTAGTCTGTCCTGAGCAGAAACTCCTTGAAACAAAATATATTTACAGGCTGGGTAGTACAGCTGGGCTAAATTATCTACGAGTTGCAGCTAGCATGCTGGCTCAAGGCTAGCTGAGTCTAATGGTCTAACAATGAGACAGACTAGGCTAGCATAACTTGTCTTAGCATAGTGTCAGGCTGTTACTTTTTAAAATATCTGTTGCATTCCCCCTTTTTTTGTTGTTTTTGTTATTTGTTTGTTTTTATGTGGGTCTCGGGAGTCGAACTCAGGACCTCACGCTTGCCAGGCCGGCACCTACGCTGCTGAGCCATATCACTGCGCCCCCCCCCCCGTGTTTTTTTTTTTTTTTTATGGAAGATTTTTTTTTCCTCAGTTTTAACAAGTTGATAGGAGGGGGTGGTCTTTAAGAGGAGCTGGTGATATATGGCCTCAAAGGATTTAGACAGAAATCGGGTCAGGATGCAGATCACACAGGGACCCAGAAGGGCAAATCTCAGGAGGGCCATTAAAGGCTCAAGTAAAGATCCTACCCATGAGGGGAAAAGGTCTAGGGAACCCCACCCGGAATAGACACCCAATCTATCTTTTGTCCTCTGTTTGAGGCGCTTCTGTAACTGGTGGGAGTTTTCTCTGATTATTCCTGACTTGTTAGCATAATAACAACATTTTTCCTCTAGGAAAAGGCAGGTTCCCCCTTGTTGAGCTGTCAGGAGGTCTAAAGCCCTTTGGTTTTGTAAGACAACCATGGCTAATCAATTTGTTTTTCAAGGCTGTCGATAAGAGTTTTGAATGCTTTTAAAGTCTCCTATTATTTGGTTGGTCAGTTGAGTATATTGGCTCTGTCCTAACCCAAGGGCTGTTTTGCCCATAGCTAGGCCTCCTGCTATTGCTATGCCAGCCAGGATAGGCAGGAACATGAGGTCCTGTTTCTAACAGGATTCAAAAAATTCCAGAGGGCCCCCTTTACCAGGGTAGACAATTGGATCTTGAACCAGAAAAGCAATGCCGCAGAGGCTCATGTGTTGTGGGGAAAACACACAGTAGATCCCATTAAAGCATATAAAGAATGTTGCATTATTTGCCTGAAGTGAGGAACCAGGTCAGGTTATGGAGGTGCAGTCAGCTGATATATTTGGAGAACTTTTGTTTCCCTGGAAACAAGTGGAATTTCCCATTATTTGTGTTGGGGAGGCTTGGAGCAGAACTGCTAGGGACTGAGTAGCATTGAACCAGGAGGCATCTAGAGTTAACCTCAAAGCCAGGTATGGTAGGGTGGTAAGTGGCATGCAGAGCCATCGGTCTTTTCCCAGGCTGGGATTAACCTGTTGGAGGATAGCATGTGTCCCATTAACCACTTGTAGCAGGTCTGGAGTCCAGGAAGAAAGATCTCCAGTGTCATTTTTGTGTGTGCTTAAATTTTGTGAAAACCTTAGAGATGTGGTCCCAAATAGTGGGGATAAAAATCTTTTGGATTTGAATTAACCTTGCAGGATCTTTACCTGTACCATCCACTCAGACAACTAATAGACGACCCATTGTCCAGATGATGTCATTGAGGTTATAAATACAGTATTTAACAGGGTTACATTGTCCTCTTTGGCAGTCATTTGGGGCCAGGGACTGAGTAGGAGGAGGTCTCCAGTTATAGGGATATTTTTCCCAGACGTATTTGCCCCCTTATGGGTGGTTTTTCCCCCCCAGGCCCATATACATCGTCACATTTCCAATTTGCACAATACCAGGTGTGCAGGCTGTTACAGTACCAGTTGTTTTGCATTTCTCTCTGTGTTGAGTCCTGCCAGCCCTGGAACACATATTTAGCATTGGTCCGATAGGTTCGTTCACAACTCAGGTCACCCCATCCTGTATAATAAGCATTACTCTGGTTGTTGGGACAGGCATCAAAGTACAAAGACACACTAGGTTGGTGGGGGACCCACTTAGTGTGGTTAAGGAGATTCAGAGTACCTCCCAAGCAGGCTTGGAACTCCCAGTATCCTCCCTTTCCTTGGACTCCTAGGACACTTAGACATATTATCCACAGGAGAGTCATCTTAACTCTGGGTCAGGCAGTTGAGGGTGGGTAGGTAGTCCAATGGTTACAGTGATATAGAAGAGAACAAAGGCAACCTTTTGAGGGACTTTCCAATCCTCTGGGGATACAGCCCAGATTCCTGTAGCAAACACCATGATTAATGAGAGAAAAGGGACTAAGAGCCAAACTGGGTTACAGAACATGGGTCAGTCGGAGTTGGCATTCCAGTGTATGATGTCCATTTAATCTTTAGCTGTGCATTGAAGCATCAGCTTCCAGAGTGACGAGGGCAGGGCTTTGAGTGCATTGTCTCTTCAGGGTAGTCTTTAAGGGAGCTGACTCATCTGGGTAGGCCTTATAGCAATCGTCAGGATGAGCCCATTTAATTCTGGAGTGATGTATCCAGGGATGGATCTCTGCCAGTTTTACTGCAGTGGGAGTGGTGAAAATAATTAAATAGGGGACTTTCCAAGCAGGGGACAGGGGGTATTTCATTCAGTCTTTAACCCAGACTGTGTCACCTGGGCTGTGGGTATGAGCAGGGGTGTCAGTGGGAAGGGGCACCCTTTCTGCTATGTTTTTATGTATCTGGGAGAAAGTCTTTCCTAACTGAACAAGCTGTCCCTGTAAGGTGATATTTCCCAACTGGGGTAGGTCTCCCTGAAGACCCTTTACTAGGGGTGGGGGTCTTCCAAACAGAACTTTAAATGGTGTGTATCCAGTGGGTCCTGGTGATGTTTTGATCTTTAGGAGGGCCATGGGGAGCAAGTCCATCCATGGTGTCTGAGTCTGTTGGTAGTACTTAGTTAATATTGATTTTAGGGTTCCGTTCATTCATTCAACTTTGCCAGGACTTCTGGGGCCTATTGGCAGTGTGACGATTTTATTTAATCTTTAATTCTTTAGCCAGCTTTTGGGTCATTTCTGCCACAAAGGATGGTATGTTTTCACTGCCTATGGTCACGGACATCCTATACCTGGGGATAACTTCTCTTAATAGTACTCTGCATACTTTAGAGGCCTTTTCAGTCCTGGTAGGGAATACCTCTGGCCACCAAGAATAAGTGCAAACAAGGATCAGTAAATATTTGTAGCCCTGGCATGGTTTGCTTTTAGTGAAATCTATCTGGAGATCTTTGAAAGAGGAGAGTCCTGCGTGTTGAATTCCAGGTGGGGGTCGAGGGCCTGTTGAGGTCTCAGTTTTTACGTAAGTTTGGCATCTCTGGCTGACAGCTACACAGATTGCTGTTAACTTTGGGATGTAATAGTAGTGATTCAGGAGTTGGGCCATGGCCATCTTTTCCCATGGGTGATGTCACGGTGACATTTTACCCTGCTGTAAGCCAGCTCATTCGGGATGATCATTTGATTGTCCACTAGAGCTCAGACACCACTTGGTTCTTTATGAGCCCCTTCTTCTTGTGCCCATTTTATTTCCTTGACTAGAGTGAAGAGGTCCTTGCTGGAGACTGCAAACAGTCTTTGGTGGTACTTTATGTAGAGCTTCTAAATTTTGAACCAAGTCATTGACTCTCCAAGCAGAGCCGTCGGTGACCATTTTAGCGACCTTATCTGCCTTTTGGTTTTTAAGAGTGATGGTGTCTTTCACCTTTTGATGCCCTCTGCAATGGATGACAGCCACTTTTTTGGGCTTTCATACAGCAGCCAAAAGTTGCAAGATTTTGTCTCTATTTCTAATTTGTTACCCTTCAGCTGTCAAAAGTCCATGTTCCTTGTGTAGCATCCTGTGGATATGAACCATGGCAAAAGCATACCTGGAATCTGAGTAAATGTTTACCTTTTTGTCTTTTGCCCTGTTGAAGGCTTGTATTAGGGCCTGTAATTCAGCCTGTTGAGCTGACCAGTTTTGGGGATGAGGTCCAGCTAGGAGCACCTCTTCAGTGGTGACGACTGCATAGCCAACTTGATGTTTTTCATTTCTGACCGAGCTACTTCCATCCGTGAACAGGGTGTACTCCGCATCAGCCAGAGGCTTCATCTGTAGACTAGGTGGGCTGCCAAACAACTCATCAGTCAGGGTAAGACAATCATGGTCTCGCTATCCGAGCTCTGTGGGCAAGTAGGTGGCTGGGTTAAGCTTTGGCTGGCTGGAACGTGAGTCAGGGATTTCCAACAAGCAGTCCTTGATACTGGTGATGTGGCTGTTTGAGAGCCAACAGTGTCCCTGACTGTTGAAGAGCTCAAGAACAGTGTGTGGCACCTGGACAGTCAGGTTTTATCCCAGAGTCAATTTGTCTGCCTCCTTCATCAGGAGGGCTGTAGTGGTGAGCACCCACAGACAAGGAGGCCATGTTTTTGATACTGAGTCTAGTGTCTTAGGCAGGTAGGCAACTGGTCTCTCCCAGGGTCCCACCATTTGGATTAGGACTCCTGAAGCAACATGTTATCTTTTGTTGACAAACAAGTCGAAGGGGCAGGTCACATCTGGGAACCCTGAAGCCCGAGCTGAGGCCAGAGCGCTCTTAATTTGTTTGAATGCCTCAGTTTCTGTAGAGCCCATCTGATTACCTCCCTTTTGGTTGTGGGTTTTTTTTTTAATATGCCATAAAGCAGTCTGGCCTTTTCAGTGTACCCAGGTATCCAGATCCAGCAGAATCCAGCTGCCCCTAAAAATTCTCTAAGTTCCCTTTTGCAATCAGGCCATGGGATGGAGCAAATGACTTCCTCTCTTTTTGGGCCTAGGTGTCAGAGCCCCTTTTCTAAGTCAAACCTTAAATATCTGACCTTTTATTTACAAATTTGAGCTTTTTTCCAGGAGACTTTGTACCCAGTATCACACAAGTGGTGGAGGAGGGATTGAATCCCCCCCAACAGTCCTTTTGTGTAGGGCTTCCAATTAGGATATCATCAAGGTACTGCAGAAGCATGCAGTTGAGCCTTCCATGGGGGACCTTGGCCAGATTGGCAGCCAGAGCTTCCCCAAACAGTGTGAGAGAACTGACAGCATGAAGGTCTTGTACTGGGCAGAAGTCTCCATTTGGTGTCTTTACTGGGAGCAGGGGGTATTTCAAAGTGAGTGATAGTCTATTAGGATCCACGTCTGTTTTAGTCTGGAGATGTGGAGCAGGATCCCCAGGCAAGCCTCTTGTGACATCTGCTATTGTCTGACAGCAATGGGAGTGGCACCCAGTTTGAGTTCAGTCACCAAAGGGGCATGGTTCATGGCCAGCCGCAGTTATGAGTCTTTTGCCCATAACCTGGAAACATGGTTTTTAAAACCTCAGGGTTACAGCCAGGGTGTTGCACTGGCTCCAAGGTCATTGAAGAAAGCAAGTGAGTGTGTCCTACTGGGACAGCAGTCCCCAGGCTGAGGGGTCAGGGCAGGACACCGCCCATGAGCCTCTTCCTCATTCAGCCACCTACATCCCTGACCCTGTGTCTCCATCCCTAGGAATTTCTCTTGGACCTAGATCCAAAGTCTCAAAACTGAGGTACCGCAGGTTGAGGCCAGAAGGGGGAGATGGGAAGGATACTAGGATGATAGATGTGCTTGAGGTCACCAGTGCCTCCCTCCATCTAATGTCCCCTGTGCCTTGAGCAGGTGTGCAAGTTAAAGGAGGAGAAGGAGGAGCATGACAGGAAGGTCCAGGAACTGGAAGGCATCTTGCTGGAAATAAAGACACAGATGGGTGAGTAGAGACAATGGTGACCTGGAAGAGGGCCGGGTCCCTGGGCTGTGGGACTGGTTTACACTACCCCAGGCGTGGGGTGGATTCAAGGGCACAGTGGCAAAGGGAAAGGCATCTGTGTCAGGAGCTGGCAATCTTGTCATCTCTCTGAGCCTCAGTGTCCCCATCTGCAGAGAGGGGTGTTTTGCCCACGGCCAACCCCCACCCAAGAACCATAAGGGAAAGTGGCTTCAAGCCTGGCCATCATCTGGGTATGAAGAATCATTACTCAGAAATCCAAGTTTCAGGCAAGAAGCCTGAACCCGGGTCTGAGCCCTGAGGAGCTTGTGGAGGAGCCAGAGGCCCAGATCCTTACCGGTGCTTCCTTTCTCACTGTGCCCCAGCGCTGGAGCCCCAAGCGGGGCCATCTGAGGAGGGAAGGTGGCTGCCGTCTGAGCTCCAGTGGCTGCAGAAGGAGCTGGAGCACGTCTCGGGGCAGCTTAATGCACAGGTGGAGCAAAACCAGTGCCTGTATCAGAGGAACCTGGAGCAGGAGGAGCGGCTGTGGCAGCTGCAGGGCAAGGCAGAGCTGTGGGCCAAACAGTCAGAGGAGGACAGGAACGGCCTGCAGCGCATCCAGAGCGAGCACAATGCCATCAGTAGGTAGCTTCCTTATGCAGAACCATGAGCTCAAGGAGCAGCTGGCCCTACTGAAGGACAACTTTGTAAGGCAGGTATGTGGCCACTGCTCGCTGGGCACCTCACTGCCAGGTCCTTCAGGGTCACACTTACATTCTGGGTCCTTCCCCCCTCCAATACAATGGGTCACTGTAGCCTCAGTTGTGAAGGTGTCCTGTGAGCCAGAACCTTGCTGCGGCATCTCCTGAGGACAGGGGATGATTATCCATCCTGCCCTGCACTATGCACACTCAGGTTGGGGTCCTGGGTCTGGCTGTGCTGGTGGCACTGATTACTGTTCTCTATAGAGTGAAGACAGCATCAAGATTACCATCGCCCTGCAGTCAGAGCAGCTTGAGAGGAAGCAGCTGGCCAGGAAGCTGGGCCAGCTGCAGGAGAAGCTGCCAGAGCTCACAGCAGTGGTAACTTCTGCACCATGGGACTGGGGGAGGACAGAAGTGCCGCCCATGGGGAGGGGAGGTGCTGGGGCCAGGATCGATCTCCCACAGCTGGGGGACAAGTGACCCCAGAGTCCTGCAGTGTTTGGCAGAGCAGTTCTGTGAGTGCTTCTTGCTCCAGGCCTCTGACTGTTAGAGGTGTGTAGCCCTGGGCTCTTCACAGGTCCTGATGTCATTTCCCTGCTAGAGGCCAGAGTCCCCCTCATCCTAGGAAGTCACAGTGTCAGAGGGGAGGCTCCTTGGGTTCACATTGGATTCAAATCTCAGCTGCAGTGGTTTCAGTTTCACTGCTTCCCATCACCAAGCCTCAGTTTGCGTCACCTCGAAAGGATGTTAGCATTTTCTTCATAGAGTTGGTGGATTAGATGCGATAATGTGTGTGAAGTATTGGATGCTGGAAGAGAGTAGTTAACAT
This sequence comes from Erethizon dorsatum, assembly GCA_028451465.1. NCBI lineage: Eukaryota > Metazoa > Chordata > Mammalia > Rodentia > Erethizontidae > Erethizon > Erethizon dorsatum. The sequence continues at coordinate 69,948,361 of CM051829.1, read as the reverse complement.
ATGTGGGCTAGCTCCATCTGATTCTCCACAGCTGTGGTCTGAAGTCCACGTGTTAGGAACGGAGGTTCCAAGGCTTGAGGCTGGGTGCAGAAGGCCAGGAGTACTGAGTTGCCCCACCGCATTTATGAACTCATTTATGAACTACATGAGACGCAGGTGACAGAGCTGCTGAGGCAGGGCCCCTGCCTGGGAGGACATGGCTGCCTCTGACTTCTCACTTTCCATCCTACCTATAAGAGGTCCTGGAAGCCTCCAGGCTACAGAATCAGCAGTCAGCCCCGCTGAGAGTCCTGGCACTGTCCGGGGAAGGTGAGAGGAGATGTCCACACGCAGGATGGGCTGAGGAGCACTCTGAAAAAGAGTTGAGGAGGAAGAGACGTTAGGGGGCTATTCATTCTCTCCCAGAGGGTGGTGGCCCAGGAGGACCTGGCAAGGTGGATGGAGGGGGGCCTGGGACAGCTCTGCCTCCCTTGTTGAGCTTACTGGGGACCCCCCTGACTGCTCCCAATATTAAATGAAGGGGACGTGGAGGAAAGGATTACGGAGACTCCTTGGCCCAACACCACCACCCCCGAAGACATGGGCAGCTCAGAGGCCATGGTGAGCCGGACTCTGCTTTGTCCCTTCTCTGCGTCTCCTTCCCTGCCTCCCAGTGTGGTCCCTTTCAACACCCCAATACTTTCGTTTCCCCACCCCCTTATTTCCCTGGACCTTCTCTGGGAAGCAGTGATCACAGACCATCTCCTAGGAACAACAGGTGCCAGTGGCAGACGAGAGGCTCCTTTCGGCTCCGTGCACCCCCTTATCCAGAGCGGTCCCCCCATAAAATCACACCGCACCTCTGAAGATGGCGTTTTTTAACAAAGGTCCTGCCCCTGCCTAGGAACAGCGGGCTCAGCTGCCCAGGGAGCCGAGGGTGCAGAGGCGCCGATGCTGGAGCCTGGCCCACCTGGCACCCCTGACCCAGGGCAAACCTGAGGAGGAGGCTTCAAACCCCAGGAGCACTGTTGACCGTGTGGCCACGGTGAAGCTGCAGGTGAGTGTGTCCCACCAGGCTGGGAAGAGCGGGCAGGGCAGTTGGCCACAGAGCCGTGACCCTGGTACTCTGCCTCCTTTTGGTCGCAGTCTTGCAGGAGAAGGCAGTGATCAAGAAGATGGTGGAGGAGCTGGATTATCATGGCCTGCAGGTCTGTGATGATTCCAGCACCATTGGTGAGCTGAGCCAGGGCTCAGGTAGCAGAGGCTGTAAGGCGTGGGGACTGGGGAGGCCTGCAAGTGATCTGTGACTGCTGTCCTCCTCCCCACAGCAGAGCACACTGCCATCCGCTCCAAACAGGGGACAACCCTAAAGAAGGGGCGCTGTGAGGAGGAGGAGGAGTTAGAGGATGAAACACAGAAGGAAGAGCAGGAGGAAGAGCAGGAGGAGGAAGAGCAGGAGGAGGAGTATATCAATGAACTATTCCCAGTTCATTGGGAGAGGTGCAGGTAGGGCCGGACATCTCCAGAGGCTGGGTCATGGTGGACACTGAGCCCCTCTCCCTCTGGTAAAGCTGCTTGTGCTGCAGGAGGTGGTGTCGTGGCTGGAGGATGATTGCAGGTCCTGTAAGGACGCGTTTGCATCAGCTGCACAGAGCCGTGGTGAGGAGCCCACGGCAGGATCCACAGACAGCAAAGTGTTCAAACTGCAGCTGAGGAGCGTGGTGAGTGGAGTCCTGCGAGGGGCGGCAGGGGCAGGCGTGGGCAAGTGGCACAGCACTCAGTGCCTGCTGCTCTCTCTCCAACGATCCTGCAGAAGGGAGCCCTGTGCACACTGAAGAGCCCCCAGGAGAAGAGGCTGGGGCGGGGTCCTCCCCAGAACCCCAGTTGCCTGAGAGTGAAAAGCCCAGCCAGGCCCTGGCTTGGGCCTTCACCCCTGCATACAAGGGCTTCCCCTTTGGCATCATGCTGAGGAGGATGAAACCATGGATCCCAATTTGATCTAAAGAATGTCACAAGCAAATGCTGGAGTGGTGGGGCCAGGGCTCTGTCCCCTCTGTTCCCCGATTCAGTCCCTGCCTCCCTATCCCTCCACTCTTGCCCGTCTCCCTGTTATCTCTAGAGGAGCAAGAAAAACTCCACAAATGTATTTTTCATGAAAAATATTTTAATTCCAATAATTCTAAAAAATTAAAAATAAAAGAGTCAAGATAGTTACATAAGTGAAAAAACTTTAGAAAATTATTTAAAATAAAAAATATTTTGTATTTTAAAACCTTCTTTATGGGTCGGAAAGACCGAGGGAGGAGATGGGGATGGGGTCATGGTGCCCTGACCCTGTGAGTCCCGTTTAATTTTCAGTTGGTTCGGAATAAATGGATTTCATCACGCTTCCTGCATAGCATGTTCCCCTCCCAGGGTCCTGGGGTGACTGAACCTGTGAAAGGAGCAGGCAGCAAGGACACGTGGAGAGGGACACAGAGCAGGAGCTGGCTTGCTGTTGACTCAGGCCCTTCTCAGTCCTAAAGGGCTCCACTGCAGGGCCTGCGCCCTCCAGGCCGGCGCCCAGCTGCATGAACCTCTAGCCCCAGAAAACCCCGGATGCCAGCGCCCCTCCTCAGGCTGCAGCCTCCACTCCTCAGAGTCCATCTCAAGGGCAGGGAAGAAGGCTCCTCTCAGCTCTTTGGGGCCAGTTCAGGTCAGAAGTCTCTCATCTGGATCAAAGTCTCACATCTGAGACCCTGGGTCCTTAGGGGTCCCAATTCCCCATGGTAACCCCAGAGCCCCAGCCCAAGTGCAGACAAGGAGGGAAGGAGCCATTCCAGCTTGATCCCTCTACTTAATTCTCATTTCATGTATTTTCTTGTGACTTCTACTTGCTTTATGTCCTCTGTCAGTCGTTGTCCTAGCACATCTTTTCAAAAGAGTCTAGAATTACTCTATATTTATTCTCTTAAGCATTACAAGAACCCTAGAAGACCTTAACGGTGATCACCATATTCTCAATGCCAGTGCTACTGTGCCCAATATTTTAGTTCAGGACTTTCCTCCCACAGTTGAATATTATTTAACAGACTGTTTCTTTAGAGTAAGCCACACATTCATCATCGCTCACTAGTCCTGTTTAGAGATCAAGGCTACCTAGAATCATTTTCCTGTACTTAAGAAACACTCTTTAGACTTTCTGTTACAGAATAATTGTATTGATCAACTATAGTCTTTCTGTTTGAACGGAGTGCGCACTCTGTACACAGCTATCAGTGAAACATTTGGAGAACCTTGACCTGGTCTATCCCTTCCTCCCAGGCCCTCCTGTCACAGCTCCCTGGGGTGGCCTGGAACAGCAGCTGCCTGCAGTTTGAATGGCACTCCGCCCATCCCCCACCCCCTGGGGGAGGCCTCAGGAGGCCCATTATGGCGTCATCGTTCCACTCGACCAATGGCACTGGAGGTTTGAGGCCACACCCCTCTGTGTTGAGTTCGCTCATCCCTGGTTACCCCCTTGGTTGTAGGCGGGCAGCGGAGTTGAGTAGAGTGTGTTGGAGAAAACTTTCTAGTGATGGAAGGGACTGTGCTGAAGTGGTCCCACCCCTTTCCCCCTCCCTGCCTCGGGATTTCTGAAGAATCCCGAAGGCAAAAACTGGCTGCGGCCAAAAAGAAGGTAAAGCGCACAGGGTCCCAGCCCCTGGACCCAGACTGGGTCCCCAGATGGCCGCTCCTTGCTGAGAGTCTGTGCCACCCTGGAGCGAATGGGGAGGGACCCTGAGCGCCCCGGTGCCCCCATCAAGTCCTCTCACAGCCTCTCTTCTCTCAACCCTGCCTCCTTTGGGGATTTGGTGCCTCTGGGGGTCACTGCTGAGGCCCCCACTTGGGGCTTGGCACTGGCCTCCTGCCACCCCACACCCTACCTCCCTGAGCCCTACATCAGGGTACCTCCTTCCCTTCCCCTGTCCGAACACAGAGGAGGGTAGGGGCGCAGACAGATTCTGGGGACAGGGAGGGAGGAGTAGAGTGTGCTTAAGGCCCAGTCCACTGGACACTGTCATCACTGCCCCTCACCTGGCCCTTGATCTTCCCACCTGGTCCCCCAAAGTGTCTTTAGCCCCTTTCTGGTTTCTCTGGTGGAGACACAAGCTTCCCCCTGCAAGGGCATGGGACCATGGGAAGGGGTGCAGAGAGGTTTCAACTCCTTACCTTACACACTGACAACGTGTAAACTTCATCAGGGACCTCGAAAGATTGACAGTGTCTCTGGGTGAGCACAGGAGAACAGGTTTGTTTTCTCCCAGGATTCGACTCTCCAGAGAGACTCAGAATGTTTTCTGATTCTCCCCTTTACCTTTGAAATCTCCTGTGTGTATGTGTTTGTGTGTGTGTGTGTGTGTGCGTGTGTGTGTTACTGATGATTAAGTAATCAGTGCCCCCTCACAAGAGGGGCAAGCTCTCTATTATTGAGCTACACCTCAGCCCTGTTCCTGTCTTTTTTCCCCAGTACTTCTAGGGATTGAATCCAGGGAGCACAGGGCTACATGCCCAGCCCTTTTCACTTTTTATTATTTCTATTTTGAGGTGATTTTTACCGCTTGTTTCCCCTCAAGCTTGCCTCATTATTATGATCCTGCTGCTGCAATGTCACCAGTGTTTGGGATTACAGGCAGACACCACAGTGCCAGATTTCTTTCTTTCTTTCTTCTTTCTTTTTCTTTCTTGTTTTCTTTCTTTCTTTTCCTTGTTTAGCCGTGTTAACTGTCCATCTGCTCCGTCATTAACTGATCATTACCGCACTTTTCAGTGTTGTAGGCGGCAGTGATCAGAGGGCAGGCATGAGAGAGCTCTATAGAAAGGACACCGCAGGGTGTGAGCACGGGGCTTATTGCTTTCATGAGGATCACTGCTTTTCTCTCCGCAGTTAAGAGAGTTTCAAAGGAAGAACAAACGTGGTGATGTTCGAGTCGTGCAAAACAACAATACGATTAAAAACAACATAAAACCTGGGACACCCAGTGGTGGCGATTGTCACCCGCAAGAAGATGTGAGTCATAGCTGGCCAGGCTGCTGAGGATGGGCTGGAATGGCAGTGGAGGGTCAGGGTTCAGATGAGAAAAGTGTCAGGTACTAAGAATTCTGCATTCGAGGGCTAGGTGCGTTACAGCTCAGTGTGGTTGGGTGCTTGACGAGCTTGTGTCAAGCCTTGGGTGTGATTCCCAGCAATGCAAAAACTATATAGCAGGTGGGGGCATAATTTTATATACGTTGTGCAGTTTAAATGAAATGTTTTTATGTCAATCCCCTTGGGCCTGGTGCAGAGGAAACCTTCAGTAAATGGCAGTTGGTATTTGATTTTCCTCAACCTCAAAGGAAGTCAGGCCAGTGAGAACAGCCTCTTATGCTCAGGTTTTCCAAGAGACCCCTTAGGTGCGTGAAGAGAGCCCCAGGCACCAGGAGGAGGAGAAGACCTGAGTTTGGATTCCCCGTTGCCATTAGCTTACTGGGTGCCATCAGGAGCATGACTTTCTTCCCCGGGCTGCAGTGTCTTTCAAACTTAATTTGTAGCTGAACCCCTCGTGTTGCAGTGAGCCCTTACGGGGGAGTCTGGATTTAAACTGGACCTGAGTGTCAGGGACACTGCAGCAAAAAGTGGCTCTGGGGGAGAACAGTGCCTCCCTGACTTGGGCACATCTTCCTTCCGCCTGCTGGGGATGCCTCAGGTCACAGTCTGGGCAGTCTTTTGCCGAGCTGCAGGGAGAGCAAGGTCCTCATGGATTCCAGGAGGAGGCTATCAGCCCCTGCTTGGAGCTTTGGCCATTTGAAATGATGCCATGTTGCCAGGAGCCTGTGCCAGCCTTATGCACAATCCCAGTGCCTCCCAGCACCTGTGACTGTCCCTGTGACAGCAGCAACACTGTCCTGCCTGCCCCACCCTTTGTATCCATGGACCTTAGGCAACTTCTTTCCTTCATGGCCCCCTTAAGCCCGCTTTCTTCCATGACAGCCAACAGAAGAGCACACTGCTTCTGCAAGACCTGACGATGACACCGTGTCAGTGAGTGGTGTCCCTTCACTTCAGGTTTGTGCCTCTTCCGTTCAGCCTGCTGTCTTCCTGTGCCCTCTCCCCTTCCCATTTCCCAAGGGTGTGCCCTCTCCAGAGTCTCTTCTCTCTTCAGACAGCTTGTCCCCTGGAGCCATGTGTTCTCCCTGGGGACTGGGATGGGGAGCCCAGAGTGAGGCTTTTCTGTGAGGTCTGGGGAGGTGGGAGGTTGTGGGAGTGAGCTTGGCTCAGGCCACCCCTGGGTGATTCTTACTGGAGGTGGAATCACCACCTTTATTTTTCTCTCTCCACAGAGCCAGGATGCCACCAGGGGCCGCAAGGTCCTTGCTGAGAGCAAGTGAGTGTCTCTTACTGGGGCAGCAGTCCCCAGGCTGAGGGGTCAGGGCAGGACACTGCTTGTGAGCCTCTTCCCCATTCAGCCACCTGCACCCCTCACTCTGTGTCTCCATCACTAGGAATTTCTCCTGGATCCAGATCCAAAGACTCAAAACTCAGGTACCGCAGATTGGGGCCAGAAGTGGGGAGATGGGAAGGATACTAGATAGATGATAGATGTGCCTGAGGTCGCCAGTCCCTCCCTCCATCTGCTGACCCCTGTGCCTTGGGCAGGCTCACAAGTTAAAGGAGGAGAAGGAGGAGCGAGACAGGAAGGTCCAGGAGCTGGAAGGCATCTTGGTAGAAGTAAAGACACGGATGGGTAAGTAGGGACAAGGGTGACCTGGAGGAGGGCCCGGTGCCCAGGCTGTGGGTGTGGCCTACACTGCCCCAAGGAGCAGGGTGGGTTCAAGCACACAGTGGCAAAGGGAAAGGTGTCTATGTCAGGAGCTGGCAATCTTGTCATCTCTCTGAGCCTCAGTGTCCCCATTTGCAGAGAGGGGTGTTGTGCCCATGGCAAACCCAACCCAAGAAATATATGGGAAAGTGGCTTCAAGCCTGGCCATCATCTGGGTATGAGGAATCATTAGTCAGGAGGCTCAACCTAGGGTTGAGCACTGAGGAACCTGTGGAGGGGCCAGAGGCCCAGATCCTTACCACTGCTTCCTTTCTCACTTGTACCCACAGCTCTGGAGCCCCAAGCGGGGCCATCTGAGGAGGGACGGCGGCTGCAGTCTGAGCTCCAGCGGCTTCAAAAGGAGCTGGAGTGCGTCTCGGGGCAGCTAAATGCACAGGTGCAGGAAAACCAGCGCCTGTACCAGAGGAACCTGGAGCAGGAGGAGCGGCTGCGGCAGCTGGAGGGCAAGGCAGAGCTGTGGGCCAAACAGTCAGAGGAGGACAGGAACGTCCTGCAGCGCATCCAGAGCGAGCACAATACCATCAGTAGCTTGCTCCTGCAGAACCGTGAGCTCAAGGAGCAGCTGGCCCACGTGAAGGACAGCTTCCTAAGGCAGGTGTGTGGCCACTGCTCACTGGGCTCCTCACTGCCAGGTCCTTCAGAGCCACACTTACCATTCTGGGTCCTTCCCCCCTCCAATACAATGGGACACTGTGGCCTTCAATTATGAAGGTGCCCTGTGAGCCAGAACCCTGCTGGGGCATCTCCTGCAGACAGGGGATAATTACCCATCCTGCCCTGCACTATGGACACCCAGGTTGGGGTCCTGGGTCTGGCTGTGCTGTTGGCACTGATTACTGTTCTCTGTAGAGTGAAGACAACATCCAAATGACCATCGCCCTGCAGTCAGAGCAGCTTGAGAGGAAGCAGCTGGCCAGGAAGCTGGGCCAGCTACAGGAGAAGCTGTCAGAGCTCACAGCAGTGGTAACTTCTGCACCATGGGATTGGGAGAGGACAGAGGTGCCGCCCATGGGGAGGGGAGGTGCTGGGGCCAGGACTGATCTCCCACAGCTGGGGGACAAGTGACCCCAGAGTCCTGCAGTGTTTGGCAGAGCAGTTCTGTGAGTGTTTCTTGCTCCAGGCCTCTGACTGTTAGAGGTGTGTAGCCCTGGGCTCTTCCCAGGTGCTGATGTCATTTCCCTGCTAAAGGCCTGAGTCCCCCTTATCCTAGGAGGTCACAGATCTGAGGGGAGGCTCCTTGGGTTCCCGCTGGATTCGAATCTCAGCAACACTGGTTTCAGTTTCACTGCTTCCCATCACCAAGCCTCAGTTTGCATCACCTCAAAAGGATGTTAGCATTTTCTTCATAGAGTTGGTGGATTAAATGCGATAATGCGTGTGAAGTATTGGATGCTGGAAGAGTGTAGTTAACATATGTGGGCTGGCTCCATCTGATTCTCCACAGCTGTGGTCTGAGGTCCATGTGTTAGGAACGGAGGTTCCAAGGCTTGAGGCTGGGTGCAGAAGGCCAGGGTTTGTGAGTGGCCCCAAAGAATTTATGAGCTCAAGCTGTTGAAGCACCAAATCATCCCTGCTCTCAATTCTGGGTCTTCTGCAGATGGCGCAGAAGAGCCAGGAAGCCCAGCATCTGCAGCAGCAGAAAGACCAGCTCCTGAGCAACCTTTGCCAGCATGGGGAGGCCTGGCTACAGCTGGCCTCTGAGAAGGAGGCACTGCAGAATCGGCTTCTGCACTTCACGCAGCTTGTGATGCGGCTACAGCACAAAGAAATGGAGGACAAGAAGGCCATGGAAAGGTTCCGCCAGGAGCTGCATAAGACTCAGGTGATGGAGCTGCCTTGGCAGGGCCCCTGCCTGGGAGGACATGGCTGCCTCTGACTTTTCACTTTCCATCCTACCTATAGGAGGTCCTAGAAGCCTCCAGGCTGCAGAATCAGCAGTCAGCGCCTCTGAGAGTCCTGGCACTGTCCAGGGAAGGTGAGTGGAGATGTCGGCATGCAGGATGGGCTGAGGAGCACTCTGAAAAAGAGTTGAGGGGGAAGGGATGTTAGAGGGCTGTTCATTCTCTCACAGAGGGTGGTGGCCCAAGGGTATGTGGCAAGGTGGATGGCGGGGGGCCTAGGACTGCTCTGCCTCCCTTGTTGGGCTTACTGGGGACACCCCTGACTGCTCCCAATATTAAATGAAGGGGACGTGGAGGAAAGGATTACGGAGACTCCTTGGCCCAACAACACCACCCCCAAAGACATGGGCAGCTCAGACGTCATGGTGAGCCGGACTCTGCTTTGTCCCTTCTCTGCGTCTCCTTCCCTGCCTCCCAGTGTGGTCCCTTTCAACACCCCAATACTTTCGTTTCCCCACCCGCTTATTTCCCTGGACCTTCTCTGGGAAGCAGTGGTCACACACCATCTCCTAGGAACAACAGGTGCCAGTGGCAGACGAGAGGCTCCTTTCGGCTCCGTGCACCCCCTTATCCAGAGCGGTCCCCCCATAAAATCACACCGCACCTCCGAAGATAGCATTTTTTTTTTTTGTGGGTACCGGGGGTCGACCTCAGGACCTCGCGCGCCCGCAGGCGCCTGTGCCGCTAAGCGATATCACCGGCCCCTTTTTCGTATGTGGGTTCCGGGAGTCGAACTCGGGCCCTCGCGCTTACCAAGCAGGCGCTTAAGCCGCTGAGCCATCTCACCGGCCCGAAGATGGCATTTTTTAACAAAGGTCCTGCCCCTGCCCAGGAACAGCGGGCTCAGCTGCCCAGGGAGCCAAGGGTGCAGAGGCGGCGATGCCGGAGCCTGGCCCAACTGGCAGCCCAGACTCAGGGCAAACCTGAGGAGGAGGCTTCAAACCCCAGGAGCACTGTTGACCGTGTGGCCACGGTGAAGCAGCAGGTGAGTGTGTCCCGCCAGGCTGGGAAGAGTGGGCAGGGCAGGTGGCCACAGAGCCGTGACCCTGGTGCTCTGCCTCCTTTTGGTGGGGGTCTTGCAGGAGAAGGCAGTGATCAAGGAGAAGGTGGAAGAGCTGGATTATCACAGCCTGCAGCTCTGTGACGAATCCAGCACCATTGGTGAGCTGGGCCAGGGCTCAGGTAGCAGAGGCTGTAAGTTGTGGGGACATGGAGGCCTGCAAGTGATCTGTGACTGCTGTCCTCCTCCCCACAGCAGAGCACACTGCCATCCGCTCCAAACAGGGGACAACCCTAAAGAAGGGGCGCTGTGAGGAGGAAGAGGAGTTTGAGGACAAGGTGCAGAAGAAGGAGGAGGAGGAGGAGGAGGAATTAGAGGATGAAACACAGAAGGAAGAGGAGGAGGAGGAACAGGTACAGGAGGAGGAGGAGAAGCATGAGGAAGAGGAGCAGGAGGAGCAGGAGGAGTGTATCAGCAAGCTGTTCCCAGTGAAGGGAGAGGTGCAGGTAGGGCCGGACATCTCCAGAGGCTGGGTCATGGTGGACACTGAGCCCCTCTCCCTCTGGGTAAAGCTGCTTGTGCTGCAGGAGGTCGTGTCGTGGCTGGAGGATGATTGCAGGTCCTGTAAGGACACGTTTATATCAGTTGCACAGAGCCGTGGTGAGGAGCCCACGGCAGGATCCACAGACAGCAAAGATGTTGAAACTGCAGCTGAGGAGCGTGATGAGTGGAGTCCTGCGAGGGGCAGCAGGGGCAGGCGTGGGCAGGCGGCACAGCACTCAGTGCCTGCTGCTCTCTCTCCAACAATCCTGCAGACGGGAGCGCTGTGCACACCGAGGAGCCCCCAGGAGAAGAGGCTGGAGCGGGGTCTTCCCCAGAACCCCAGCTACCTGAGAGAGAGAATCCCAGCAGGGCCCTGACCTTTGCCTTCACCCCTGCATACAATGGTTTCCCCTTTGGCATCACGCTGAGGAGGAGGAAACCGTGGACCCAAATTTGATCTAAAGAATGTCACCAGCAAATGCTGGAGAAGTGGGGCCAGGGCTCTGTCCCCTCTGTTCCCTGATTCAGTCCCTGCCTCCCTATCCCTCCACTCCTGCCTGTCTCCCTGTTATCTCTAGAGGAGCAAGAAAACTCCACAAATTTATTTTTCATGAAAAATATTTTAATTGCAAAAGTTCTAAGAATATTAAAAATCCAAAAAAAGTAAAGATATTTACATAAATATGAAAAAATTTAGAAAAATATTTAAATAAAAATTTTAAGTGTTTTAAATTTTAAAAACTCATTTATGGTTCAGAAGTACAGAGGGAGGAGATAGGGATGGGGTCATCCTGACCTGGTCCTGCGGGTCCTGTTTACACTGATTTTGATTTGGTTGGGAAGAAATGGATTTCATCAGCTTCCTGGCCTTGCATGTTTCTGTGATGGAAGGGCAAGGATCAGGCAAGGATCAGGGAGCATATCCTGCCAGCAGAGGGCACACATTGGTTGTGCAGAGTCCCAGGTCTGAGCTTGTCCAGCAGAGCTGTGTGGCATCTTCCTGTCCTGTCACCTGGATGCTACTCGGGCATGCTAAGGAGTCTGCCATGGGGGCTCCAAGGGCATCCTGTTCTAATGGGCCACAGACTCGAGCCTGCTCTGACAGTGGGGAGGGACTGCAGGAGGCAGCAGGGTGAGGGTGCTGCCCTGCAGGCAGGATTTCCAGTTCACACCATGGTCCTGGTCCTGTCCACACCTGGGGTCTGTTCCTCCTGATTAGCCCTGCACGTTGCTTGCCGCAGCCCCTCTTCAGCAAGACTCAGTTTGTGTCCCTGCTCCCTAGTGGTAAGAATTGTTGGTACATTTTTTTAAATAAGAATCCTTTGTGGGGGGCCGGTGACATGGCTCAGTGGCATAAGCGCCTGCCTGGCAAGCGCAAGGGCCCGAGTTCGACTCCCAGAACCCACATACGAGAAAAGGGCCGGTGATATCGCTCAGCGCCACAAGCGCCTGCTGGCGCGTGAGGTCCTGAGGTCGACCCCCAGTAGCCACAAAAAAAAAAAAAAAAAAAAAAAAAAATTCCTCTATTGGACTCTTCAGCAACCCTGGAATCCTTAAGACATTGGGACCTTGACTCTAAGCAACAAACTCAATTCATTTTGCATGAGATAGACATGAGTCTTTTGGGGACAAGGGGTGGGATGGTACATTTTAATCTAAATGTGCCCTCAAAACTCTCATGTGTTCATAAGTTCATTGGAGGCGGTGGCGATATACTCAGCAGAAGACGCATCCACTGAGGAGTTCAGCGGATGAATGCACTGTTAGGGTGTGAGGCTTGGTTGGAAGTGGGTCCATGGCCACCGTGGGTTGAGCACCTTTTCTTTGGCTGTGTCCCTCTGCCACCCTGTTTCTGCCTTGGAGCCAGTCAACCATAGACAAGAACTGTGTGCCCAAATAAACCCCTTTAAGTTGTGTGTGTGAAGTATTTTGTCTCAGAGATGGGAAAGTGCATAAGATACGAAAGTTTCAGGACATGCACAAAATGCAGACAAGTTCTTTTTTGCCAGAATGTAATATGCACAGCCTTTAGCCCAATTCCCAACAGTCCCCATCTGAAACCTCCTGAGCCTTGGCTTTCCTATCTGCACTTTGTCAGCATTCTGGTCTTCTGAGCTCCAATCAGAAATGCCCATTAGACTCTGCTTATGGTGTCCAGGGCTTCTGTAGCACACATCTGTTAATCTCCCCAAATCCCTCCCTTAAAACTGTTTCAAATGCATCTGCACATCATGGTCAAATGTAGTCACAGAAAGGATTTCACTTCTCTGGTACCAGTTTTTTGTATTTGCTCGCTGGGACCAGTACTTAACACTCACAACTTAAGGAGGAGAGTTTTGTTTGACTTACAGTTTCGGGAGACTCAGTCCATGTTTGGCTGGCTCTGAAGCAGAAACACCATTGCAGAAGGGCAAAGCTGCTTATTTCATGGCAGCTTGGAGGCAGAGCAGATTAACTGTACCAAAGAGGATGGGGCCAGGTGTCCGATACAGTACCCCATGTTACACTTCAATGACACACCAAGAAAGGGTGCTTTCCTAAGCTACCCATCAATTCTAACACTGAACAGCTCACAATCCATCTTTAGTGCCACAGTAAAATTCCAGTGGGGTTCTCACTAGAAAGAATGCAATTCAGGACACAGAGGGCAGGATCTTCCTAGAAATGAGTTCAAACAATCATCAACCTGCACTGAATAGTCAGCAAAAACATCTTCCAAAATCAAAGTGAAGTTAATCTTTCTGCTATACAAAAGTCAAAAAACGTAATAGTGCCAGCTTTCCCTGTATAAATAATTAAAATAAGTCCTATATTCAGAAGAAAATTAATTCCCAAATGGCAAAAGTGTTAGTGTTAGGGCCATAGCTAGGCTTAGTGGTCGGGTTAGAGTTAGGGCGGCAGTTAGGGCTACAGTTAGGGCTAGCATTAGAGCGAGGGTTAGGGTTAAGTTTAGGGTTACTGTTAGAGCTAGTACTAGTTTGGTTTAAATTGAAGGTTAGAACTAGGGTTAGGCTATGTGTAGAGCAATGGTTAGGGTTAGTGTTAGGTTTCTGGTGACGGTTACGGCTAGGCCTAGAGTTATGACTAGGGTTAGATTTAGGGCTCAGAATAATGCTAGTGCTAGGGTTAGGGTTATGGTTAGGTTTAGGTTAGTGTTATGTTTCAAGTTAGGGCTAGGATTAGAGCTCGAGCTAGGGCTATGTGTAGGGCTAGTTTGGGGTTTAAGACTATGGCTAGGGTTCGATTTTCCTTTGGAACACTTTCTTCCCGTTTGACGATATCTATTGTACATTTTGGTCCTTATTTACTCTTTCAGTTTCTCACACAAGGGAGACAATGCAATGTTTACACATGTGAGTCCCACTTATTCCACTTAAGGGTATGGTCTCAAATTGCATCCATTTACCTAGAAATGACTGAAATTTATCCTTCTTTCTGTCTGAGTAGTACTCCATTTTATTAAAAAAAAAAAAACCCATGTCTTCTTTATCCATCCCTTGATTGATGGGCATTTGGGTTTTTTACACAACTGAGCCACTACGAACTGTGCTGCTATAAACATGGGGATTGGGATAGGTTCGCGATAGGGCTAAGGCTAGTGTTAAGATTAACGTTAGTGTTATGATGTGCCTCTGGATGTTCCCCTAAAGCCTCATGCGATCATAGGTGGGGTTTTTTGGAGGTGGCTTGATCTAAGGTGTGTGATGCTGGGATTAAAGTTGCCCCACGCAAAGGGCAAGTAGCCTGGATGAAATAGAAAGGCGGGTTTGGGTGCTGCTGTTGTTGCTGTTTGCTGCTTCTCCCCACTTTGTTTCTTTGCTGCCTTGTGTCTGCTCTGCCGTGCCGTGAACTGTTTCTCCTCTGCGCTACCCCTCTGCCTGCCGCCCTGCCTTGGAGCCAGCTGACTACGGAAATCTCTTTAAACTGTGAGCTCCAGTAAACCTTCTCTCCTTTAACTTTGGGTGTCAGTTAGTTTCTCTCAATTATGAGAAAAGTAAATCAGACTGTTAGGGTTAGTGTGCAGATTCGGTTCAGGGTTAAGCTTAAGATTAGGACTGGGCCGGTGAGATGGCTCAGCGGCATAAGCGCCTGCCTTGCAAGCGCGAGGGCCCGAGTTCGACTCCCGGATCCCACATACGAAAAAGGGGCCGGTGATATCGCTCAGCGGCACGGGTGCCTGTTGGCGCGCGAGGTCCTGAGGTCGACCCCCCGGTACCCACAAAAAAAAAAAAAAAAAAAAAGATTAGGACTATGGCTACATTTAGGCTATGGTTAAGGTCAGCGTTAGGGATAAGATTAGGATTAGGTTTAGGATCGGAGTGAGGTGTAGGGTAAAGGTTATGAATAAGGTGAGGTCTAGCCCTGGGGCGGGGGCTAGGGCTGGGATTAGTTTCTGGGTTTAGGTTTAAGTCTGGCTTAGTTTAATGTTAGGGTTAGGGCTAGGACTAGGACTAGAGCCAGGGTAAAGGTTATGGTTAAGGTTAGGGCTATGTCTTGAGCTGGGCCTATGCTTAAGTTTAAAGTTAGGTTTAGTGTTATGGTTAGGGTTAAAGATAGTCCTAGAGACAGGGTCAGGGATAGGGTTACAGTTGGAATTAGAGCTAGAGCTAGAGATAAGTTTGGGGTTAGGGTTAGGCTTAGGGCAGAGTTTGGGGTCAAGGGTATTTGCTGAGTTTGGGTTAGGATTTAGGTTTAGGCCTAGGGTTATGTCTAGCAGTATAGCTAGGTTTAGGGTTAGGTTGAAATTTCATGTTTGTGTTTGTGTTAGGTGTAGGTTGAAGTTAGGTTTCTGGCTAAGGCTAGGGTTAGGGTGAGGGTTAAGACTCAGCTTTACGGCTAGGCTAGCTTAGAACTAGTTTAGTTTTAGATTTAGTTTCAGGGTTAAGGTTAGGATAGAGTTAGGCCTAGTGCTACAGGTAGGTTTAGGGTTAGGGCTGGGGTTAGGGCTATTTCTAGCACTAAGGTTAGGTTTAGTGTTAGAGGTAGTGTTAGTCTTAGAGCTAAGGTTAAGTTAGAGCTAGGGTTTGGGCTTCTGTTAGGGTCAGGTTTAGGTCATGTGTTCTACATGTGACATGAAACGGGTTCTACCACATAGCACAGAGGTGGATCAGAAGCTTCAGGAGGTAGCACAGCTCAGCCATCTCCATGAGCGCAGCCGTTAACACCACAAGCAGGGTGCTGCAAACAGCTGTGACCACACCAGTGACCCATGGAAAGTGAGAGCCTATAAACATGTGTTTTGTGTTACTGGTTACAAAGAAATAGAAAACGCTAGAGATATCACTCAAAGAAGGCCAAAACTCACTCTCCCAAGGTTACACCAGGTTACTTTCATCCAGTCAGAGAGGGACTGAGCAACAGGGAGCTCCAACAACTTACCATACACATCTCTCCATCCAGACCCCCCCAAATTTCTAATACTAAAGATTTAATTGTGAATTTTAATTGGGCACAGTGTGCAGCAATAGCTCTTCTCCCTAAAGTGACTCAGGTCCCAAAACTTCAAGTATTTTACTATTTCCTGAACCTTATATAAGTGGTAATTTATAAAGTAACACAATGAGGTGCTCACTTCGGCAGCACATATACAGTCACACAATGAGACTACCATTTGATGAGGGTGAATGATACAAAAAAATAGTAAAATCCACATGGAGATTGATAACTCTCTTGAAAGTGGATGTTCAGGCTAAAAGTAGTGAAAGCTGCAAGAATATCCAGTGATGTCGAGGTGGGGGGGTGCTGAGTGGCTAGTCACCACATGTAGCACAGATTTTCAGACAAATTTCTTCTATCATTAGACAGCCATTTCACCCCACTCTGGGCTCCTACAAGAGGCTGGAGGCATACAGAGACTGGCATTGCCTTCTATTTTAGATGAGGTAAAAACTCCTGCTGATCAGTGTTTTAACATTAAATATAACAGGTGGTGCAAGAGCACCAAGCACGATGACTTCTATAAAGAAGGTGTTCCATAACTATGAGCTTTCTTCTCACTTGGGCTCATCACATCGACAGGAGAAACAGCCTCTGATCAGATGTGGAATCGCCTCCTGAGATCATGCTATTTCTCAGTCACTTCCAGCCTCCCCGCGTGAAGCAGCTTTACACAGTGTTGATGGTTGGTTTTGCCAGAACCAGTGCACCACACACTTCCTTCCACCACCATGTCCCAGGAAAAGAGGAGGCGCTCAGCATTAAAATGAAGGCAGTCATGGAACACCTTGAAAGTGGGCAGTAACTTGAACAAACAAGGAGGCTGAAAATAGTGGGGAGCTTGCCTGTGAGAGCCGGCGTCAAGCTGGTGATGTCCAAGCCTACGCTGACTTGCACATAGAAAAGAATGAAAATCAATTAAACACTCTGAGAGATGGCAGACATATTTCTAATCTTCATGTAAAACTGTCCATTCCTTGGCAACACATTCATCCTCTTTCCCTTGATCAGTTCAATATTCTCCTAATGTGCCCCTTTCCCTAGTCATTTCAACTTTAGTCTCTTGCAAAAATGTTATGATGTGTACCTACGTGTCTCCCCAGAGCCTTCTGCAGTCATAGCTGGGGATTTTGGAAGGTGGCTCGATCTAGGGTGTGTGCTGCTGGGCTCAAGGTTATGATGCTGGGATTGATTCACTTTGGGATGGTAGGATTAAGGGTGCTCCATCCTGGCTGTGAGTGCTACCTGCCCTAAGGGTGACATATAAGAGACAGAAAGAGTGTTGTTGCTTGTCGCTTGTTGCTTGCTGCTTATGGTTCTGCCTCCTTGCTCTGCGATGCCCCTTTTCCATGCCACCCTGCCTTAGAGCCAGCCAGGCACAAACTGAAAGCTCTACAGACTGTGAGCTACAATAAATCTTTCCTCTTTTAAATTTGAGTTTTGTAGGTTTGGGGATATAGCTCAGTGGTAGAGTGCTTGCCTAAATTTGGGATTTGGTCATTTTGTCTCAGTGACAAGAAAAGCACCTAAGGCACAAGACAAGGACAAGAATATGCTCTTGTTATTTCCCAGTTTAAATCCTTCATATCACTCCTGCGAACACAAGGGATAAACGGCAAATCTTCTAGCTTGGATTTCAAAGTGCTCTCTCCTTCAGCTGGACAGCCCTGCGCGTCCACCTCCCATCCCGCTCCCTGCACGGCCTCAGCACTTTCTGCATACTCCATGGCCCTCATGCATCCATGCTTTTTGCCTATTATGTGTTTATGCTGTGTATTTTCTTCTGTCCAATCTGTTCTTGAGAGGAAGTAAGTTTTCCCAAGAAGAAAAATTGCTCCGGAAAGTGTAAGTGCTTGGCATGAGTGTTGCACAAAAGACATTTTAATCATTGTAGCTGAAGCAGATGCTAGAGAGGCAGGTAGTGTCCAGATTTAGAAAGGCCATAATTTTCATTAGAAACAACCACCAATCTCTCCCACACTTTGCAATTCTTTATTTCTAAAACTATAAACCAAAGGACTGAACAAGGGGGATAGCACGATGGAAAATATGACCATCATTTTGGCAAAAGAGAAGGTAGATGAAGGTCATACATACATAAACATGCATGAGACAAAGAACAAAAGCAATGTGGGATCCACAGGTGCAGAGAGCCCTCAGATGCCATTCAGAACTGGAGGGAGGGAGACAGGGAGGGAGGGAGGGAGGGGAGAGAATATAACACTGTAGGAGACAAGCAACAAAGAGAAGATTATAATGCAGATAAACTCACTGTTGGCAACCACAGAAAGACCAAAGACATGTGTATAGGTGCAGATATACTTCAGTAATGGGTACAAATCACATGTAAAATGATTAATAATATTTGAGCCACAAAAGGAGAGCTGGAAAGTAAAAGAACTTATGGTACTTGTATGATAGAAGGCAAGAGGCCCCCTGTCCAGCTTACCTCCTTCTGAAAGCCACAGAGCTGCCAGTTCATGATGGGAGAGCAGTGTATTGCAAATGGCCACATAATAATCATAGGTCACGGCTGCGAGAACAATCACCTCTGCTTTGTCAAGTAAGAATTCAGCAAAGAGCTGTACCATATAGCCTTCAAAAGAGAGACTTTTCTTCTCATAGGTCATGTCCACAATATCTTTGGGGCCATAGGAGAGAAAAAGGATTCATCCATGGGAGAAAGGAATACCAAGAAGTTAATTGGGGAGCCCAGCAGAGTAGGGCAGCAGAAAATTGTCAATATGATTGCTTGTTGTCCTTAATACTTGCAATGTAAACATAATAAAATACTACAAATGCTAATTTCTGAATGTTTGAAATCTGAGAAAGCCCTAGGAGAATAAATTCAGTTGCAAAGCTGTTTTTTTTTAACATGATTTCCAAGCAAGAGGTAAATAAAAAACAGTAATCATGTATATTTGCAACTATGACAAAGAATGTTCTGCTTCAGATCCAGATATAATCTCATACTCTCAGTTGTTTGTTGCACCCAGAAACAAACTTATTTCTAGCACTCCTTTTGTCACTGGGAATAGAAAATTAGAACTTTGCTGAGGGTCATAGTTGCAGAGCAGTCAGAATTGATGTGGGTATAAATTATTGACTAGTTTATAATAGCTAGAGCTTCTATGAAAGGGAATGGAAGCATCCACACGTGGAGAGATTGTTTATTTCAAATTCCAGCTCTCCTAACTTATTAGTGACTTCCTGAGGGGAAATACTGAGTTGCCTTCTGAAGCCTGTTCCATGTTAGAGGAAATGAGCTGTGCCTGCCATTGTCATGGAATGGTGGCCAAATAGATTGGGACCTTACATACTGAATTGTGTGATTGACTTTGCCTCTTCTCTGAAAGCCATCCGGCTACAAATGATGGTGATACCTGACATCTATCAGGAGCCCTTAGATGGACCCTCTAAAGAGTGCCCTTAACTACTGCAAATGTTTCTCCAGCCTTCCTCAGCACAAAGAAGTTAAATCTGTCATCACCCATTTGCCCTTAATGGCAGTCAGTGACACCTCTTCAGAGGGGGGAATATTATAGACAGGGAAGTTAGGTAGAAGATAGGAGGCAGCTAGAAAGCCACTAGGCACAAGGTAGAGTCACAATGATCAGGCCTTGGTTAGATAAGAATCAACTTGAGGTCAAGGGTTAACAAGAACCCAGTGGCCAATTAAGTCCAAGGATGTTACAAGTGAGGAAACAAGCAAGGGGATGGAGAACACTGACAACTTCTGGCCTACCTAACAGGAAAACGGATTTCTTTCTTCTCACAATTTTTAATAAACCACTTGGAGATGATAGAGGACTGAAGGCACCTGTAGACATAGGCTTGTTATGCCTATGACACCTATGCCTCCTAGACAACTCCATTTCCAGTCGAAGAAAACTTGTTTTACTTCTCCCAGTTGACCTTAGTTTGACTTGGAGTGCTCTGAGCCCTGGTCATTTTTGGTGTAAAATCTCCTAGACAAAGAGTCTCCATGGCAACGCACTTTTGGGTCCCCTCCTGACTATTGGGAGCTGTTTCTTTCCTCTTAATAAACACTCCTCCTCTCTACCTCCTTTGTCCTTGAATCCATTCAACTTCATGAAGCATCAGACTACACCATTACACCAGCAAGAATTCAAGAACAACTCTCAGAGCAAAAGCTCTTTTGATGTTTTTGTTTTCTTGCTTTGACAACACTTACCTTTCCAAAATGTCTAACAAAACATGGTAAATAGAACTCCTGTAACCCAATAAAACTTACTATTTCAAAAATTATTTTTTGTGCCAGTGAGATGCCTCAGCAGCATAAGCGCCTGCCTGGCAAGCGTGAGGTCCTGAGTTCGACTCCCAGTACCCACATATGAAAAAAGGGCCGGTGATATCACTCAGCTGCACAGGCGCCTGTTGGTGCACGAGGTCCTGAGTTCGGCCCCCGGTACCCACAAAAAAAGATTATTTTAATGTGATTTAAAATATTGAATTAAATTTCAATATTATTTGAAATACACTAAAATCTTTATGTTTTGTTTCAAGTGAAGGACTGAACATTGTCTAGACAAGATGATTAATTCACAAAAAGATAGTTGGGGAAAAGTTAATGGTGATTTTTTAAATTATATGGGTGGATGCAAATGATTCAGCAATAAAGTTAAACTTTTTAACATCAACAGCAATCAAGGACGTATTTTTCAACCTACAAAAGATCATTGCGGTGTTAAGGGAATAATTTCACTCTTCTCTTTCAATAAAAAACTTATGAAATTTATAACATTTTACTAAAACTCAAGGTAATGATTTTGGTGATTTCTATCTTCTGCTTTTCAAGCAAGCCATCCCGTACCCCAGCGCCCACTGTGCATGGACAAATTTCCCCATAGCTTTCACAACTAAGACTTGGGCAACGACTTCCCCACCAGGCCTTCACATCTCCCTCATACTGGCAGCCACCCCAGGGCCTGCAGCTCATGGTGTTTTCACAAATACTGTCTGTGGCTATTAAGCCTGCAGTTACTTCTGAAAGAATTCCTGAAGTTCGTAACTTGGCTGTCTCTGTGCCCATAGCTGATATCTCTAGAGCAAAACCTAATCACTGAAATCCTGAAAACAGCGCAGCAGGAAAAAGTAGGCACAAGGGAGCTGAGTCCAAAGTGAGTTCAAGGGAAAAGAAAGCTGTTAAAGTGCGAGGTGAGGGCTTTAAATAGGAAGGAAAATAAGCGAGGCTGCGGGCCGGTGGGAGGGATGAGAAAGGTAGGGAGGCTGCGACTCCTCACCTCCTCACCGCAGGAAGGGGAAGGACCTCGGACACTCTTCAGACGCGAGATCCACAGCAGGACTGGGAACAGATTCACGAGGCCGCTACCTCGTCACGGGAGGAGTCTCCGGGATCTGCCCCTCATCCAAAGCCTTTGAGAGCTACGAGCCGCGAGGTAGGAGACTCAGGCTGGGGCAAAGCAGCCAACTAACTGGGCGCAACGTCAATGGCCATGGAAACCCATGGCTGAGAGGCTGAGTGAGATGTTTCCTAAAAAGAGAGGACACGCGCAGAGCACAGGGTCCAAAATGACTCCACGTCTCCTGAGCACTGCGCACAGACCACGTGGAAGTGATATTTTTAGTCTTTTATTTGAATCCGTTGCTGTCTGCGGGACCCATCACAAGATGCTGTTTTCAATCCTTCGCTTCCACATGGCACGGCCAATCCAAAGACACTGCTTCTGACCCTGCATTTACATCTGCCAGGAAGCCACGAGGATTTCTTGAAAAGACAGTTTATACCTAGCACGACGCCAAGTGAGGTTTTGACAGGACAAATGTCCCGGTGCCTTACTTGGATGAGGGGAAAGCCAGTCTGGTTATTTTGGTCATGAAAGTTCTCTTTCAAAAGTGTCATAAAGTGGATCAATTAAACACAAAAAGAATAGAATCCCTCTCCTGAAATAAGGACTGTCCCAGTGTCAACAGTTCTTCGCCAGATTTAGTTTGCTTTCCTACCAAATTCATCCCTAAAAGGCCATAAATTGGCTCAATTATAAAAGTAAACAAGAGGTGGATAGAATGCAGAAAATCGTTAAATTATCTATTCAAAAACTGCCTGCAAAATGGCATGGTATGCTTTTGGGGTGGGGAGGGAATGGGTGGGCACTGTATCCACCAGACTTTCACCACTTCGAGAAAAGTATAAATGTACTCAGTTCCAAACCACAATGCATCTCATTTCTCTGAGTGCCTGCACACTCTTCTTGAGTGCATCCTAGCATCTCTGTCTTTGTCTAACAAACCCCACTCATGGCTCCTTCAGACACATCTGAAAAATTCTTTTTCGGTGACAAGAGTCTAGCACAAGCTGGCACTTCAAAGCAGTGGCAGCAGCGGCAGCAGTAGCAGAGACATGTACCCAGAGGAGTCAACCCATGGTGTCCAGCACAAGCTGGCACTGGAAGGCAGTGGCGGCAGTGGCTGTGCTCAGCAGCTGGCTGTGTCACCTTCTGACATCCAGCCTTATCCGGTGTCATCCAATTGCATCAGGGTGGCTAGCAGAGCTGCACATGGCCGTTTCACAATTTCCCCCTGAACCGAATGAAAGAAGCTTGGCTTATTGGCAACACAAGCACAGGCCATCCAGAGCCATTTGTTTGTAGCTCCTGGGAGACACCAAATACCTCTGGACCTTCCAAAACTGTCCCCTCACATGTAGGGACTGAGGATCAGGAGAGGGAAGTAGTTGCTACATGATTGGTCTCTGTTAAATTCCTAAATTTTAAGCTCCCAGAAATCTTTGTAATGCACACTATGTAACATTTTGCAACATAAACAGCCTCTATTAAGTCCCAGTACAATGCTATGGACCACTCTTCCCTGGTCTCTTCTCCGTAGATACTGCAGTAAGTGCAGCTCACCTCTGCCAAGGTCCCTCTGCACACCTGGGCAGTTCACTGCTTTAGCCTATTAAGCCCTATGAAGTAAGAAGAGTTTCTATACTCGTATTCCTGTTTTAGAAAAGGAAAACTTAAGACTCAGACACATTCACTTAATTGTCTAAGCTTACCCAGAAAATGACAGAGCCTAACATGTGTCTGAAGAGCTTGCATGTTCAAACTCTTCTTAGAATGTCTCCAGACACCGGGCATCAGATGAACTAGAAGCCTGTACTGTCCTCTGGCCCCATGGACCTTCACCAACCCTTGGAGGACATCAGACCTACCTGTGTCTTCATAGGGACCATCAGTGCCTCAGCACGGGATGCCTGGTTCACACTCCATAATGCCACCATGCTGCCCGGTTCTTCCCAAATGGGCCCAAAGGTCAGAATCTCTGCAGAGGTCTGCACCTCCCTGGAGGAGACCCTAACATGACATGATTGCAAGGAAACTCCTGTCAGACCCGAACAGGCCACTGGCTTGATATTTCTAGGGGAAGAAACCACGTGCAGAGAGGGTGGTCAGCGAGGGTGGTCAGGTCACCGAACACAACCTGCAAAGTGGGCTCTAACTTGGGATTGTCCTGCTTCAACCTTCCAGACTGTTGGAATTTCAGGTATGCCCTGCCATGCCCAGCTGTGACCTTCCTAACTTTATCAATTTATTTGAAATAATTTCTTGTCGTTATCACTTCTTCTTGGACTTTGTGGGTTCTCCGTAAGGCATCATACTCATTGGCTTCCCCCTTGGGAATGGTTTATGTGTGTGGCACCTGCTGTTGTTAGAGAGAGTACTCTATGGAGTACAGATAGCAACACAGTAAATACACAGCTACCTTTGGATCTTCATAGCAACAAAATTACAATGTTCTCCCCAGTCTGTCTGCAGTTTGGCACACATCTGCCCTTTTCTCTAAAGCTGTGATTCTCAAACTCTAGCCTGTGCCAGAATCCCCTGGAAGATCTGCTGGACCTCAGATTGCCAGCCCCAGTGCCAGAGAGCTGAAGGAAGAGGAACAGAGGAGGAGACTGGAGTTCATCAAATGCCAGAGGGTCGATGCTATAATATATATTTATTGTCGGTCAGCAGCAAAAACTGCAAAAACTCCCTTTCTGTTACCTGTTTGCTTAGAGCTCCTCCAGCCTCTGTGTGATTACTTCCAAAACCCCATTGCTTCCCAAGAGGGCACCTTCAAACTCGAGGAGCTGCAAAGAGCCACATCCCACGTGGGAGGAAGAAGTGACAACCTGAATGTCAGCATCATCACTAAGGACAATCTTAAACACACATCTCCTGCACAATATGTTATCTCCTAGGGAAAAATGATCTTAACTAAACTGATGCGGGGTATGTCCCCCTTCTATTTTTCTTTTTTTTTTTTTTTTGTGGGTACCAGGGGTCGACCTCAGGACCTCATGCACCAGCAGGCACCCGTGCCACTGAACGATATCACCGGCCCTTTTTTTTTCGTATGTGGGTACCGGGAGTGAAACTCAGGACCTCGTGCTTGCCAGGCAGACGCTTATGCAGCTGAGCCATCTCACTGGCCCAGTGTCCCCCTTCTTTATTTAGCCATGTGTACATTTTTGACTGCCATAGTCATGCAAGTACCACACATAAAACTAAAGCAATAACTCACCTATGGTCTGTAACCTCATGGAATCAGGATTCCTCATGAAAAAAATGGTTCTTATTTTTCAGCTATTTGCTACATAAATAAAAGTCTCCATGGTTCTCTTTTCTCACCAGTGCTACTGAAGACAGGATCAGGGAAAGGGCTCTGGCTTCCAGCCTGGATCAGGCTCTCTGGAGCGCCCACGCTGTGCTCAGTGGGAACCAGGGCAGCCCATCCTCAGGTCAGGGATTCCAGCTACCTCCTGGCTCACTTGGCAAAAGACCTGTGAGACAGCGAAGTGACTCCTCCAGGCTGTGCTGTGGATAGTTTGGTATCAGGTGATGATCAGGCTCCCAATCTTATGGATGAGCTTATGGAAAAACGATTAAATAAAGGAGACAACATTAATATGCTTTGCAAGGATCCAGGAAAGTCAGAGCTCTCTTGGAGCTAAGACAGAGACTTCTCTGAACTGTCTATGTTTATTGGGTCCTTAACAATTCAGGGGGATGCAGGAAGTGGAGGACACGGCTGAGGCAAAAGCCCACGAAAATTAACAAGGCCTTGAGAAGTGAGAACAAAGACATTCCAAGCAGAAAATCTTGCTAATTAAGAGAACAGTCTTATCTCTAAGGTAAGCAGTTATGGCCCTAGATAAGGGAGTGAGAGCCAAATGTCTTCAGCTGTGGTGTTATCTTGTCTTTGAAGACTGTGAATATGAGATGTCCCAAAACAGCCAGAGAGCACCGTGGTCAACAATTTAACCCTTACACAGCCTGGTCCCCAACAGTCCTGGACAATGTGGCTCTGTCCCCTAGTGGGGAAGGTAACTTCAAGAATTGATCCTAGAATTGATCCTAACAAGAGCTCAAAGAACCTACAGACGGTGAAAGTGGAAACTCACACACACACTTTTCAGAGGGGAACAGAACAGAAGGGGCTGTGATACCAACACAGCCAGGCGTCAGAGAGACTGAGAGCTTACTTTGGGCCACTTCCTCCTCAGCACTCAGCCCCAGCTCTTCCTGAATCCTGAGCCCTCAGAGTCACAGGGCTGTACCGCGACCTGAAGGTGTGTTGAGCCATCCTCCCACTAAATTTGGAAGACCATAGCACCCCCACCCCACTTCATTAGCTGCTGTCTGAATGTTTCTGGTGGAGGGGAGCTCATTACTCATGGGCCCAAGGTCAAGAAACGCCACATTACCAAAACCAAAATGAAGATAGGAGTCCTTCTAGCTGTATTGTGCACATCTGTGGAGCTTTCTAATTGCTACAAAGGCCTTCCTGAAAACTTTCTCAACATCATCATTTGTTTCCACATTCTGTTCCTAGTACACAAAGTCTACTTCCCTCCTCCACAGAATTGTGCCAAACAGCTGAAGATCTACCACATGGAACAGGTCAGTATGGGAGAACAGGGCTTTGGTGGCCTCGCATTGCAAGACCTCTCCAGAGGAAGCAGAAGTATATCTAAGAGGGCCCTGTTTTTCACGTAAACTGGCCACTAGTCAGTGAAATTGCAGTTCTACCTCAAGTCACTAGGTGCTGCTAGCTTTGCATCTGGCAGGCGCTACTTGCTTGAATGCTGAGAATGAGGTCCCTTTTAAAAGTAAAACCCAGTACACTTTGAACACCAAGTTTTGTTTAAATTATTTTGCTATCAGCCAGACATGGTGGTGCATGTCTGTAATCCCAGCACTCTGGAGGCTGAGGCAGGAGGATTGCTGCAAGTTCAAGGCCAATCTGGGCTACATAGGGTAGCCTGTCTCAAAAAAAATAATAAATGGTTTTACTATCACATTAATCAACAGCATACACACACCAACGGTAATCTAACACCTTATGCTTATCTCTAGACAGTAAAATTTAAAGGCATAAAAATGAAAATTAATCAATGAAGTTTATGAACATTAATGGGTGAGTGAAGTTTCTCTGCTGTGAAGCTGGTGATTGGAGTTTAGCAGGACTAAGACGCAGTCATAGTTCTTGATTCAATGGTTTGGGACTTAAGCCTATTTACTGTACACACAATAGGCCATCACTTGATACATATTTATAAATTTGGGTTTAAAAAGTTAACCATTGGGGCCGGTGAGATGGCTCAGCGGCGTAAGCGCCTGCCTTGCAAGCGCGAGGGCCCGAGTTCGACTCCCGGAACCCACATACGAAAAAGGGGCCGGTGATGTCGCTCAGCGGCACGGGTGCCTGTTGGCGGGCGAGGTCCTGAGGTCGAGCCCCCGGTACCCACCAAAAAAAAAAAAAAAAAAAAAAAAGTTAACCATTTACCCAAACTTTTGGTGAAACAATAAACTAAAGAATACAGTCCCCAAAATCCAACTCACTCATGCCCTGTCTTATAAAATCCCTTGCATTACTGACTTATTACAACGTGTATTGCCTTTGACATATTTCCCTAACAATTACAAGAACCACTAATATATTCCTTGTGTTTTCAGCCAATGAAAGCCAGTCAAGCCCTGGGGAGCAGAAACTGCCGTGTGTGCTTTGCTCTCCCCCTATGTGCACCCAGGGGCAGCCTGAGCCTAGGTGTGCAGCTTTTTCAGCCCTGCCCTGGAGGTCCTGGTCCCCTTGAGGCCTCACCACAGCCTCCTCTTTCATCTTTCAGTGTTTGTGTCAGAGATGACTCACCCCAGATCCACGAGCTGCTAAGGCTGGGGCTCATCTGTGAGGCCAAATATATGTGTGTGTTCCCCACCACGCCCGCTCAGTTCTACTCAGCCCAGCTCTGCATCTCAGGGCTCAAGGGCTGAAAGGGGTCCCAAGCAGAGCAGCATCTTATGCTGATAATACAATTGGAAAACTCAGACTCCATGCCAGGGCTCCATCCATTCCTTGCTTCTGAAAGTTAAAAGTAGAAGGAGAAAGGTTCCATCACTTCACCCAAGCTATCAGTCTTTCCCATGAAGCTGCTGGACGTGACAGGATGTGTGAGACTGTGAGTAGCCTCTGCTGAAAAAAGTTTCAAATGTCCCAGGTACCGCCAACTTCTGTCCTACATTCTGTACTGGGAGTTGGTGAACAATTGCTTTCATTCCAGGGGAACTCAAATCACAGCTCTGCAACAGCCAGCGTGTCCTGCTCTGACTTTTGTTCCAACAAAACAAACCTTTGTAACTTTTGCCAACCACTTCATCCTCACTTAAGCCTTTCCCTCAGAAGGTTTTGAGCTGAGCAGTGTCTGCCCGCATGCTGTTTGCTCAGGCTCTGCTCCTAGAGACAACCACATCAGTGACACTGGTTACCAAGGTGGCAGAGGATGCAGAACTCAGAACACACACACACAAACCACACACACACACACACACACACACACTACTGTCACTGGGCCTGAGGGATGAGTGTTTCCAACAATTCAGAGAAAAGCTACAGAGACTGAGCTCTTAGAATGTAGCTCCCCACAGTCCCATCTCCAAACCACCTGTCTCGAATCCAGCAGCTAAACAGAGACCGTCGACACCTGACTCTCCGGTGAAGGTTCTTAAGGGCAAGATGCAAACAGAGAGGGAAGGCGAGGTTTCATGCACAGTATCTTTAGGCAAATTATCCTCATTCCAAAGTAAGAAGTTAAAAAAATGCATGAATCCAGTATGCTTGCAGAAAAGTTAAAAATTTTCTCTAAGAAATGCAAGAGAACACTTTTGCATACTTAAAAGTGATTAATTTTGCTGCATATGAATTAAACCTCCATTTTAAAAAGTGGCCAGCCCCCCAAGGAATGACTCTTGCTCCCTCCCGCCTCGGGATTTTCATGTGCCACCTCCTCTGTCCAGAATCTCATGCCCATCCCCCCCCCCAACTCCCTGCTCCTTCCCACCAGACCCGGTCCCCAGCATTCTACTTTGCATTTGAAGTATTTCCTATTTGCAGTTAGGAACCATGTGCGTCTGTGTCTTCGTGTGTGACTCTCTTTAGGCGTGGGCACCACAGCTTGTTGTGTCGTGGACAACTGGCCAGAATGGAACCTGTGATGAAACTTACCGCTCCCCCATCCTTGGTTGTGAGCATCAGAGGGCCTCTCTAAGAAGAGTCTGGCACCTGAGGTCAGTCCCCATGAGAATCTACATTGTCCTTGAGACTGCAGGGCCTCGAGTTGGCTCAGGATTCTGACACAGTCTGTCCCACTTTGAAAGGTAACGTGCTGTGCTCATTCACACACCATTCAAGTCAAACATACCAAGGGATACAGCTATTTTCTTCACTTCTAAAAATTCCACTGTACCCTGGCATTTAGCTCCTTCCCTTTGGATGCCCCTAGTCCAGGCCATACTGATCTGGATTCTGACACTAGAGATTTTCCTGATCTAGAAAAGAACAAAAATGGGATCAGGCAATATGTAGTGTTTTGTGTCTGGCTCCTTCCACTTAGCCTAACGCCTTTGACTCCTCCATGTTTTGGGCATATTGGTAGTTCATTCTTTTGGATTGCTGAGTGCTCTTCATTGTGCAGCTGCACTGCCATATGATTATTCACTCACCCATTTGTAGACATTTCAGTTGTTCCTAGCTTTTGGCAACTGCGAAGAAAGCCACTCTGAACATGTCTTTGTGGAGCCATGTTTTCTCCAGACTGGACTAGGATGAGGCAGTGTGGGCCCTGAGGGTCCACAGTTAAGGAGGCACTCGCTCTCGGGGCTATGCTGGTGCAGCCCTCCCCTCTCCCAGGCCCTTTTTTCCAGGGCTGTGGCTCCAGGAGGTAGCTGGGGGGAGCCCAGGGGATCCCAGGCTAAGCAGCTGCTAAGGTAGAGTGGAACTTGCCCGCTCTTGCTCCTGTTGCTATTTTATCACTGCTCTGGCGATGAGTGAGTTTGGAAATCACCGACCACCGCCCAGCCCAGCCTGGTGCTGGGATGACTTCCCTCCTCAAGGCTAAGCTGAGGCAGGATAAGCAGGGCCTCTGGCACTGGTCACTGCTGATTAGACCTGCCTTTTCCCGCAAACATGAGTCTAGGGGAGGCGACCTTGTGTGCAGAGACACTAACATTTAGCCTGGCTCTGCAGAGTACTAGCTGTGCAACCTTGGGTATTAGTTAACCTTTCTCATACACACAGAATTATAGAATAGTACGTGCCTATTCAAGGTTGTTCTGAGTCTCAAATCCAAATAAATCCAAACCAACCTAGAGAAGTCACGCACAGAGCAGTGCAAAAAATATTAGCTATTATTACGATTGCTTTAAAGATAAAGTTGCACGGTTGTGTAGGAAGAGGTGATGAAACACAGCTCTATAGCAAACAACAAGAAAAGAGCAAGAGCAGCCCCTGGGGAGGACGGGCAGGCAACCCTGGTGACTGCACACATGTCACAAAACCACTGACCAGGCCTTCCTTTTCCTACCCTGTTCTCTCCTGCCCCTCAAAACCCAGGCCAGAGTCCCTTCTTCATGGCTTTTCCTAGAGGCTGGGCTGTTCCACCTCCTATGCTAGGAGAGGGAAAGAGAGAAAATGAAGCAAAGGGACAAGAGGGAAAGAGGTTGAGGCCTTGGCTGGCTGGGGTGTAGGGGTCTAGAGCCAGGAACAACAAGCTTCTGGGGATGGAGGGAGAAGTTATGTGGGGGCTCCGGCGTCCCCTGGTGATTGTGCTGCAGTGGCAGCCACATGAGTTCTGTCCCTAGTCCTGCTGTTGTGGCCACTTGGGTTGTTTTTCCTGGGTGCTCACTGGTGGTGGTGATGGTGGATTTGATGGAGGTAGTTGTGAAGCAGGTGGTGCGGGTGGTGCAGGTGGAGGTTGTAGTCGCTGCCCATTGGCAACAAAAGGGTTAAAACTCTTAACTGCAGAAATCCATGAAAGCCACCTGCTGACCAAAACTCATAAACCTTTGACCTAAGGCCCATTCCATTCTCCAGTGGGCTCTGGCCCATCTTCTCTCAAAGTTAGTATCTGTAGATCTGATCTGAAGCCAAAATTGGAAGTAGTCTTGTCAAATTGCAATATAAATGCAATTTTAAACACAATGCAGGAGCTCTGGGAAGATCTACAGGTGCTAGATAATCTGGAAAAGGCATTGTTTAAATAATCACAATAGCTGACCAGACCCTTTTCCACATCTCAAACTCCTACAAAGAAAGACTTTCATCTCTGCCAAACGTGCACTGTGTCTGCTGCCGCCTGAAACTGAACCTTCGGGCAGGTGTGAGGCTGCCCACTCTGCTCCCCAGGGCCTGGTCCTCCAGCTGCCCCAGTGGAGATAAGATGAACAGAGCCAAGAAGAAAGGACTGGCCAGGCTCTGTGGCTGCAGAGAGGGGAAGGACCCCAGTTGGTCTCACACATTCCGGAAGAGGAGGGGCCTGGCTGCTTTGTCCTATGAGTCCTGACTCTGCTTGGTGTCTTTAAAACCTTCCTCTCCATGGACCCTTCTCTCAAACGGTGCAGGAGGCACCCTAAGTGGATTTCTCCCTAAGTGGATTTCCCAAGTGAATTCCCAATGATATGTATAGATGTTCAGAAAACAGGAAATACAGCCAGCTGACACACACTGGGAAAAATATTGTAACTTCCTAGTAATTATCAAAATACAGGTTAAAAATAGGATACGATTCTATGATGTGTATGAAATTGAAAAAATATTCAAACTATGGACCTCAGTTACACACATCTGTGACTAAATCCTAACGAAGAAAAGAAAAATCCTGGAATCACTCAAACGTTATTCAGAGCATTTTTAAAGACCTTTTTAGTTGTGATACATAACACACAGAAAAGCACATTAAAATAAACAGGTAAATATAATGAATTATGGTAAAGCAAACCCAACATAAGCACTACCACATCGCCAGATGGAACACCACCAGGTCCTGAGAACAGTGTCCCTTGGAAGCACGGGCTTCACCCTCCATGCGGAGAGAACCACATCCTTGTTTTTCCAGAATGCACCACCTGCATCGTGTGTGCACCTGTGTCAGGATGGCCCGTCTGCCTGTCTTAGGGATTCGCATATCTGCACCCACATGCCTATGTTCCTGTGTTCTTGCCTCTGGCCTCCTTCCTCAGCATCACAGGAACCGTGTCCACCTGCCCTGCGTGCAGGTGCTTACCGGAGACTGGGCAAGTACAGGTAGAACGGCTGACTCCCAGGGATTGCATGAGGTGTGTAGAAGCCCAGCACAGCACCTGGGCTGCAGTGGGCCTTTGACACAGGTTTCATTCTTTCCCCTCCCTTTGTGGACACTTGCATTGAAATGCTTATTTCAATTATATGACCCTGTGATGTCCTTACAGTCTACTTATGTCCAGGAAATTACACAAAAAATTTGAGGCCTGTGGACATGAGTCAAAGCTCTGTCTGCAGAGAAAAATCTCCTTTTCACTTCTAAACACTTCACCCAAAAACTTAAAGTGTAATTGGACTATATTCCAACATCTAGAAGAAGTACCAAAAAGGTATATTGATAAAAATAAATAAATAAATTAATTAATTAAAAAGAGGAGAAGAGACAAATTTTCCATGAAGATGTATTTATATGATGTATGTAGATGTTTCCTTCTCAAAAAGGTGGAACAAAGCTCTATTTCTCAAGAACTTCCTTCAAGGATGCTATGTGAAAAGAGAGAAGAGTGGTGCAGTGGAGACGTCTGACAAGCAATACTTCAGCCTGGTGGTAGAGACTGGGATAATTCGAGAGTTTGCAGAAGACCACCGATGTTCACCTTGATTATCTGCCAAAGGCTTTACTTTTTGATAATTTTTAAAGTCCTGGTCTGAGTTTATATCTCCCTTTCTAAGAGACCGTTCTCATTTTCAGATAGTATCTTTTTTGAGAAGCTTTTTAATGGGATGCATGTTTACAGTAAGGTGTTCCTAGCTTGTATTAGATTCTTAAAAGGGGCCATGACTCAAAATGGAGGTGATAGGACCATTACAAGGCCACTAAATATCTCCCAGGTCAATGTCAACTCAGTGGTATTTAGTGAACATGGACTAAGTCCAATGGAGTTTGGGGGCTCAGAAAATGATATCCAAAATGATAGCACTTTGGCATACTGCTTCCTTTAAATTAAAGGTACTTGAGGATAAGGAGATACTGCAAGAAGTTTTTCCTGCTTCTAGATGCTGGTAAAAGTTCTCTTTTCTCCTTAAACACCAGGGCCAGCAAAGAAGGGCACAATTTCCTTCACCTTTATTACTGAAATGTCTATCACAGAGGAAGGGTAAACTCACATCACACAGAAAGAGAATACAGAAAATGACACAGGAAATCTGACTCATTGGGAGGTTAGGGATGAGCGCTGACACTGAACACAGCCTATCCAACACAGGGCTGATCCAGGACAGTGTGACATCTTCTGCCCTCACATTCTACAAAAGGTGCTGGGGAGCGAGTGCTTACCAAGCAAACGTGTGGGGGATGTCAGGGACATGGACACAACACAGTTCAGTTCCAACCTTCGGTGACTTACTGTTGTCAGAGCGATGAGCAACCATAATCGAAAAAGAAAATGGCTACACTGGTGTTAAATACAAAGTGCAGTTGTGAGCTTCAACAAAAGAACCCATCACTGCCCTTAACACTCTGGGAAACATTCAGAGATAAAGAAAGAGAGAGTGGGGAATATGCGATCAGAAGTTGGCCTTATGCGGGCTGCTTGGAGAGAGGTCCCTGGTAGAAAATGGCATCCATAGCAATGCAGGGGCCCGCAATGTGGTCACAGCTTTGCTATCTGTAGTCCTGGCTGGGCAGCACTGTGCCTCTTGTGTCATCTGCAGCTGAGAGGGCAGCGGATGTGGGCCACTGCTCAGATGTAGAATGTCTCCTGGGTCTCCTGCTTGTGGGGCTACATATGCCTCCTCCAGGGTGAGTGGTTTTGGATCTAGAAAGGATGGTAACCTTGTGGAGCCAGGACAGCTGGGCCTGAACACAGCCGTGTGTGTGTGTGTGTGTGTGTGTGTGTGTGTGTACCAGCCAGGGCCCGAGGAGAGCAACTTTGACACGCAATCTGTGGATCACTCACCACAGCACCCCAGGGGTTCTGATCATCACTGATTTCTACCCGGTGTTCAAGACCCTCTCCCCTCAGCTCTCTACTCAGAAATCCTTGGTGGCGAAAGAGCAGTTCTCTTCCTTCTCTGCCCTTGGGGAGTAAAGATTGCTCCACACAGCCATCAATCAGCTCTACTTCACTCGTAATTTCTGAGAAATCTGCCAAAAGCAGCTACAGTGGGGTCCAGGAGGACCCTGGGGTCTAGGAATGAGGGGAGAGGTGAGCTTCCCCATCCAAGAACAGAAAGCAACACTCAGGTTTCTGATGACACCAACTGGGGCACAAAATTTATACACCGCACGTCTGATAAAGCAACATTTTGCTCTGATGTGTTTTGGTTCACAAAATACTTTTAACAAGAGCGTTATTAGTTTAAAGACAGAATGGGTTAAGAGAAAATAACCACAGCTTAAAAAACACCCATTCATGATCTTCTGTTGCGTAGGTCAGAGTGTGCTGTGGCCTGACCGTGCCCTGAGCAAGGCCTCACGAGGATGAAGTCAGGACCCTTCGCATCTGGACATCGGGGGCCTCCTCATAGCTCATTCTTGTTGGCAGAAATCTGTTCTTTGTGGTTGTGGGACTGATGTCCCCACTCTTTTGCTGGCTGCCAGCCAGGGACACTGTTGAACTGTTCCAGCCGACACTCAGCCCCTCACCCGGGACCCCACCCCATCTCAGCAGTTCCAGCTTTTCGTGCTTCCCACATCTCTGACTCCATCTCCCTCCACCACTTGGAGAGAACTCTACTTTTAGAGGGCTTGGGAGGGATTGTGTGAAGCACTCCCAGTGATGTCCCTCTGTAATTGCCAACTGCGCCGTGTGTAGGAGTAGAATGCACCATATTCACCTTCAATGGGATGAGGGAAGGAAATACTGGGAGCCATTTTAGAAGTACATATGCTTTAAAATGTATGTTTATGGTTATATGATATGAGCTTTCACCCTGCCATGAACTGCAATGACACATAGTGTATCCTTTCCTTTTGCTCAACCCATGGCTGCTCTCTCCACAGTGGCATGGGTGGGCTCAGGCACTTGCACGTGACAGTGGCTGGGGAAGACAGCTGTTGAGAACGTGTTGCAATGAATGTCCTAAAATCAGTGCCTTGTTGAACACAAAGTCCCTGTTGGGGACACAGCTCTCTGTATCTGCCTATGTAAGAGAATGAACAGATGTCTGGCTCTCTGGATACCCTCCTGCCAGTGATGTTCCCTGACATGCAGGGAAGAGACCTGAGAAAGAACTCGGTGGAGAGAACAGGCCACTGATTTCCTGTTAGGAAATCCAGGCTCTGATCCTGCCTATGGCAAATACCTCAGTCAAGTAATAATAATAATAGTAATAATAATAATAAGTGTTGTTGACTGTCACTATGGGCCACTCTCTGTGCTCCAATCTTTCTATCCATTTTCATTTCAGCAAGGAGGCCGCAGGATCTATGCCGGATTTGCAGAGCGATGCATGTGATCCAAGGCATTTGAGAAGCTGGGTAGGTGAGTCGTGGGCTTGGGGTCTGGGCCAGCCTCTGTTTGCAGGACAGCACAGAATGTGACCAGCAGTTTCCACCCCGGAGGCATAATATGTGGGCTTAAGGGGGCAGACTCTTGCATCTGAAGCCCATAGGAATTGACGGCTGCCATGGGTGCCCAAAGCCTCTGGAGGGTGTGAGGAAAGTTTGCTAAAGAGTCTGGCGAAGGAGAATCTGGGGACATGAATGGGAGTGCCTGTTGCATTGCAATCTGGACGGATTCTAGAGCCTTTTTCTGTGAGTGCACCACTTGCAGTTGTGAGTGAGTACAAGTAGAGGTGGGGTTAAGTAAACTTTGTGGGAGCTGACAGGGTCAGTAGTTGTGTCTTTACAGTGTCGAGGATGGAGCAGCCCTCAGCCTCCCCAATGATTTTTAGCAACATGATGGTGATAGCAGGATCTTGTGCTATGTGGGGGGCAGTGACTTTCTCCTTTTGGTGAGTTTATCTGTAAGAGTTTTAGTTCCTGAGTGTGCCCAATGCCTCTACTCAGAAAGGACACCATGTGTGTGGGGTGGAAGGTGAATTGCATTGCCACTCAGTGTGAGCAAGAGGATCAGCCTCTCTCTCACAGCTAGGGAAGAGCTCTGTGTGGTCTTGCTCAGGGGCCTTAGTGCCCAGGCCTCTCCTTCAGGGACAGTGCAATCATTCTTCTCTCCCACCATAGACATTAAATAATTCCCGAGCAGCCTCACACCACCTTTGCTATTTCGTATCCCTGCTGCACGTGCTTGTTCAAGTGAGCTGCATTCCTAAGAGATCTGACCTTCTCATCAGTGACTTGGGTGCCTGCCACACTACCCACAACAGCTGAGACCTGCTCTGTAGCAGAGAGTAGCCCTGTGGATGGGCTTGGAAGTGGCACAGACAGAAAGAATAACTCTTCCATATACCACTGTCTTCTATGTCTGTGTCTCCAACCCAGACTAGTTTTGAGCTGTAGGCCTAAGAAATCCGAAGAGTATATGTACATTTTTTGTTTGTTTGTTTGTTTTTGTGTTCACTTAGATCTATGCATTTTCAAACCTAACTGACTGCTAACTGACTCCTGATCCACTGACTGCTCCCTTGGGATGTCTCAAGTGCATGTGACACTCAATATTTTGCAGAAAGAACACTAACCCTGGTCTACTTTGAGCATAGTGCACCTCAGTGAGAGATGCCACTGTACATACTGTCACTCCTGATATATTCTTCCCTCTCACACCACAGCATCATTAAGTATTTTTCATTGTATTTTATAAATATTAAATACACCTGCCTTGCTCTGACTCGATGGTCCCTACCCTAGTTTTGCTCATGGGCTTTTAGCCTCCTTCTCATTAGTTGCAATAGCCAAGTAATTGACCCCCCCCTCACACATGTGTTGTCCCCTCTGCCCTGAAACCCACAAGCACTGTGCCACACTCACTAGTGAGTGTGTGTTCCAATCTCAGGCTGCACCACTGTGCTGTGCAGGGCTGCCCTGCTCCCCTGGCCCCCCAATCCAGTCTCCTTCTCCTCTGCCCTGTTTTCTCACTGCTATCATAATGGCCACTGTTCATTTTCCCAAACCTTTCATGTTTCCTCCCACCACAGGGACTTGGCACGTTTTCCCAGCTCTGAAAATCACAACCCTTTCCTCCTTCATTAATTTTACTCATCCTTTAAAATCGTAACCAAAGCATCAATATTGCAGAGACTTTCCCTTAATTTCCATGCTTAAGTCAGAGTCCCATGTTAAAAACTCTCATAGAATTGAGTTCTTCTGATTATTTACATGTGTTTGCAGTGATATATTCATGTAGTGCCATTTTAGTTGACATTAAATAAGACTCTTTTAAAATAAGAAACCCACAGGGCCGATGAGATGGCTCAGTGGCGTAAGCACCTGCCTGGCAAGCGCGAGGGCCCGAGTTCGACTTCCGGAACCCACATACGAAGATAGGGCCGGTGATATCACTCAGCGGCATGGGGGCCTGCTGGCGCGCAAGGTCCTGAGGTCGATCCCTGATACCCACACACACAAAAAAAAAAGTAAAAAAAATAAATAAATAAGAAACCCATAGGAATCAGGACTATTGTTCTCCAGGATTCATGTGAGAAAAGTTGTCAATGACCATCCTCTAGAAAATTCAGCAGTGTCTAACCCTTCCAAAAGCAGAGAAAATGGTTTAAGATTAAATTACCGAGTCACATTTTTAAGTAAGAAAACAAATCAGAACTCCCTGAAATTTTGTATTGCTTGCAGATTTTTTTCAGTGGACTCAGCAGCAACCAGTGAAGCACAGGAATCTTATGAAGCATTGTCTGGAAACCTCGGCTTCCTCTGTCCTGTCGCTCCAGTCCAAAGTGACAGTGTGAGCTCAGCTCTCCTTGTAATATCTCAACACTAGACTGAGGAGTAGACAAAGAAAGGGAGGGGTCCCCTTTAGAGGATACCTTCCGGAAGGAAATCACCACATGTTCACTCACACCACATCCTTCAGTTCCTCGATTGCTATGAGTTTTTGTCATAATGGAGAAATGGATTTTATTCATGCTCTACTGAGACCTATGAAGATAATGAAGTCTTTCTTTTCCTCTAATCTATTCACATAATGGAATTCGTACATTGATTTTTTATAGTGTTCAACTACCCCTTCATTTCAAGGATGTCCAATTTTTCTGGTGCTGGCTTTTCCTTTCTAAAATTGCTGGATATATTTTGCTATCACTTTGTATAGGATTTTAAATCTATGTTCTTAAGTGAAACTAAACTATCATTTTCCTCTTTTTTTCTACTGGATTTGGCATCGAGTTCAAACATGCATCATGAAATGAATTGCAGGGCATTTCTATGTTCCCTGTTCTTCATAACCCTTTCTGCAAGGTTTGTTTGTCCTTCCTGGAACAGTTGATAAAAGCGGGTATGACTGCCTTGCCTACTTTCATTGGTAAGATCTCGCCTTCTCAGTGAGAATTACATATAACTTTGTGTTAGCTTTCTGTCACCATAGCAGATATCTCAGATGATGAATTTATTAGAAAAAAAAGAAAGTTTATTTTCACTCACAGTTTCAGGCTTTCCAGTCCAAGCTCAGGTGCCTTGTTGCTTTAGACTATGGGCATCATGTGGGGAAAGGGAGCAACCTGTGGTGGAGCCAAACTGCTCACCTCATGCCAGGAGTAAAGAGAAAGAGAAAGGAGATTTGGGTCCCACAATCCCTTGCAAGGCCACGCCCTCATTGACTTAAGTCCTCCCACTCAACTCCACTTCCTACACAATTCACTGCCTCCCAAGAGCATCATGTTGGAGGACAAGCCTTTAACACAGGCACCTTTGGGAGACCTGTAAAGGTCTAAGTCATTGTGTACACTTTAAAAGACCAACCTGTCAGTTTCCACCCAACTCCCCAAATTCCTGATGCTCCTTACCTTGCTGTACCTTTTGTTTCATTTTGCAGTACAGGAGATTGAACCCAGAATCTTCACACTGAGTTACATATCTAGCCTTTTTAATTGTGTGTGTGTGTGTGCATGTGTGACAGGGTCTTCCTAATTTGCCAGTCTGGGCTCAACTTATGATCCTCCTACCTCAGCCTTTCACCACGCTTGTGCCACCGCACTTGGCCTTACTTTTTACTTGTTCTGTAACACTTCATACTTCTAAACTCATGTTAATGTTCATCTGCCTCCTATGACCCTCAACTAGTATACAGGTTCCAGGAGGGCAGATGCTATCTGTTTTATATACTGACATATCCCAGCACCCTAGAGTACCTGACCCAGTTGTTTTCTTCAGGATAGTTAATGCTACCTGTTGTAAAAAACAATCCTAGAGTGTCAGGACTAACACAATAAACCCTAACTTCTCAGCACACCACATCCTGCTGCAAGTTACATCTCTGCTTGATGCTCATCTTTGAGCAGTGACTCGGGGACCTGGGCTCCTACATCACATGGTCCAACACCCTGGAGTCCTTTGCTTCAAGCCACTGAGCAGGGCGAGGCACACAGCTCGCAAGGCTCAGCCCAGAAGGAAAGGAGTCACCCTGTGTTGGTCCCAGTCTCCAACAAATCTAGGAAAAGTTATCTCCCTGCGTGGCCAGGAAAGTCAAAGGAAAGACACGAAGAATATTACCTCTGTACTTGTAGATATTTAACTAGTATCTATTGAAGGAATTGCATCAATTCACTTCAACTCTGTTAGAGTCAGCTTAGGATTTGTGCTTCCAGTTGTAGAGTAACTTTCACTGCAATATCTTTAATAAAAATACTTCTTGTTTTCATAGTTTCATGATATTCCTTTTATGTCTTATATTTTCTTGGAGATCACCTAATTAACTCATGATCAATATATTAGCCTATGTTATTTTTCTTTCTTTTCTTCAATTGGTCATTAATTTATTGACTTATACTAAGAAAGTGGCAGATTCCTGCACTTCTGTTATGTTAGGTTCCATCATAAAATGTAACTGTAAATTTATTTTTAAAGTGTAATATATAGCATATAAAATAAACTTTTAGCAAGCCCTAGGAAATTCTTTTGTTATAAATTAACCAAAATGGGCTAATGAGATAGCTCAGCGCATAAGTGCTTGCCTGGCAAGCGCGAGGTTCTGAGTTCGACTCCCAGTACCCACATAAGAAAAAAGGGCCGGTGATATCGCTCAGCGGCACAGGCGCGTGCTGGTGTGGGAGGTCCTGAGTTCAACCCCCGGTACCTACACAAAAAATAATAATAAAAATAAACTAATTAATTAACCAAAATTGATAATCAAATCCCCCTAACTTGCATTTTGCTTAAAGTAATAACTTTATATAATACAAGTAAATTTCAACTATGAAAAGTGTATTTTTTTTTGTTGTTGTTACTGGGAATCAAACTCAGGACCTTGTGCTTGCCAGGCAGGCGCTGTGCCACTAAGCTATATCCCTGGCCCTCAAAAAGTGTATTATTGCAATAACTCTGCAAGTCCAAAATCCTTAGTTTATAATAAAACCATAAAGTTTAAAAAAAAAAAAGAAAAGAGTGAAGCCATCAGGGCCATCTACTACAAAAGGCCAACATCTTCTTAAAATATTGCTTAACAAGTTGCAGAGAAACATGTCTGGAAGCAACATATCATTGAAAAGAAACTACTTGTGTTTTTACTGCTTTACATTATTATCATCTTTAGTGTTTTCTCTTTCCAAATAGAAATTCACACCCTCTATAATGTTCCGTTTGAGTCAGCCATTCTGTGCAGTCGCCACTTGCATGGTTCCAAAATCACCTCCTTCATGTGCTCTCTTCAAACTTCCTGTGGTACCAGATAAGGACCTTTCTATCATCCGTATTGTTCATTTTGCTAGGTAGATGGCTTCATTCCTGAAGCTGATGGGTAAATCCAACATAAGGATCAATGCAAAAACTTTTTTCCTGGACATGAGCAAATGCATATCTGTACTTCATCCCAAATGTTTCCATAATGTATGCAATAACAAAGGCAGCACTTCTGGAGATCCCTGCATTTCCATGGACAAGAGTTTTCCTCCAGTTTGTAAACTCCCATCACTAAATTCCTTAGGCATAGGAAAAAAACATATTACATTTTCAACTGGTTTAGCTTCAGTATCCAAGACTAAATATCTAAATAATTGTTGAAAATTTGGTTTCATTAAGTTTGCTCCAATATTTGGTCATATGCAAATGATATGAGTTATTCCAGGTTTCTGTAGCATAGGTAGCTTACTTTTCATGGCAGAAGAATATGGGTCTAAGAACAATCCAGGCAAAATTGCCTGCATCTCTTATCTCACAGGGTAGGTCCACTCCTTAGTGTCATCCTTGTACTCTGGGAAGGTGGGGAACTCCAGCTTCACGTCCTCCACAGCCCAGAAGTAGGGTGTGGCAAAGCTAGCTGGGTAAATAAGCAGGACAAGATCCCAGGGTAATGCCAAAGAATTCCCAGGACCCCATATATGGAACTTCCCATGGGCACCCAAGAGATGTGGGTGACATGTAAGGGCACAGACACAACAAGTAGCCCTCTCTCATGACTCTTCACGGTAGCTCACTCTGTGTCTCCCTGACACAGTGTATAATTTTATTTTGCTCCTTTTCTGCCTTGTTCAGCCCAGGTTACTTCTGCAGAGCCAGTTTTTCCATTACACATTCACCTGGCACTTTTCAAATAAACTTTTGGCACTGTTTTTGGCTTGTCTCATCTAATTCTTTGTGCGAGGCAAGAAGGACCTGGAATACGTTTAACTGGGGAGCCATTTCTGAGGAATGACCTGACAACGTAGTGAATGTTCAAATTTTTTTAAAAATTTATTTTAATGAAATACACACTGCCATTATTCACCCTCAAAATGCCCCTCATCCATTTGAACACACTTCTCCCATGGTGTTATGAATTGTGTTGTTATGGCTGCCTTGACATCCTGAAACAATTCAAGCCATTGACCTTTCATGGGCATTTTGACTTAAGGCAAAACTAGAAGTCATGAAGTACAGAATCTATGAATAAGGTACTTGAAGAAACGTTATATTTTTAACAATATTTTAAGATCGTTATTTGCCTTTCTGTTGGATGGCAGGCAGCAGCAGTATTCACCATATTTTTTATCACAACTTATAAAGACACTCACAGAAAAGGACTTCCAGAAATGCTTCAGAAAACACAAAGAACAGTGGAAGAAGTGTGTTCACAGCAAGAGGGAATAGTATGAGGAAGATTAATGGTGATTTGTCTTCAGTTCTAATAAATTTATAAAATGTAAGCATTCACCGTACATCTCAATCACGGCTCCTAAGTAAGCATTACTGAAATGCATTAAGGATGAAACCCTGACTGAATCCTGGAAGGGAAATGATATGGCCACCAGCTGAGACAGCGGTGATGAGAAGTCCACATAGGCTGATGGGAACACAAAGTAGAGGGTTAGATTCCTCTTATCATTGGTCTCAGGGAAACATGCTGCTTTCTCTGAGAAATTCCTGTTGAGTAGGAACTTGGGCAAGGTGCGTTTAGGTAGAAAATGTGCATGTTGAATGGTATGAGTTCCCCTCACTCTTCATCTAATGTTGCGAAATTCAAAGTTCTCATGGCACCTACAGGAGAAACAAAGCCTTCAGAGGGCCTTGGGTGAGAAGATGCCTGAGAGACAAAAACAAGGTCAGAGTGCATGTACCTCAGTACACAAGGATGTGGCAGGAATATCAGTTGTGGCTGCCTAGACTTCCTCAAGATGAGCAGGACCAGACACAGCAGATGAAAGGTCTTCAAAGGCCAACAAGGATTAGAGAAAAGTAACACAAATGGAACTCCCTCCCTAACTCTGTAGACAAGGAGGGAGATAGAGCAGGAAGAGGATGGAGGGGAGGAGGAGGAAAATTCCTTTCTTGACTAGTCCTACTGTGATCCTCAAGCAGTTAGTCATGGGCTTGAGAGTTTCCGGCTGACTCTCTTTCTCAGGACATTTCACATTTCTCTCCTGTGTGGGGAGATGCACCTTATTTTCCATGGGTAGTCTCAACTCTGTTCACACAGGCTGTTCCAGCATCATCTCCCAATTGAGTATTTAGATGTGAGTCAGGCATCTGTCTTCTCTCTTTCCAGATGTAGCCGACACCTCTCTGAATGGTCTCACTGAAGCCCCTCTCACCAGCACTGGTCCATGGCAGGAAGCCATGAGGTAAGGAGCTGACTCATAGCACAAATCCCTCCAAAGAAATCCTCTACCCTTTTTCTATAAATTTAATCTTTTTAAGCCTTGAGCCTAGGTGAGAGATTAAGTCCCAAACACAGTTTATGGAACCTGCTTTGCAAATGCAGCACATGGAAGCTATTGTTCTCCAAGACATTTGATTATATCCTCTTAGTGCTTTAGGCTTTGTGAAGTATATGGTGTATATACACAGGGCAAATGGATGTGAATTCAGCTGTGTTCTGCGGCCAATGTACACAGATGCTGGAGAAAGCTGAGAAATTCTTGCTATCTTCCCTTCTATGTAACTGAGTTTCTGTATCATTTTCTCACTATTTGACTTAAAGAAATCTCTCAACTCTACTAAACTCAGTTTCTTTGGTTGCAAAATGCCCTGCCTAGTTAGCAAGATGCTATGAAATTAAATAAGAAAATGCATTAAGATTGATCTTTACAGTGTCATAATTCTTTTGACCCTACCTGCCCAGAGGACATATCCTGCCTCCAGACCCTGGCCAAATCACCATGCTGGTTCAGTGTCACTCTTAAATCCAGGACCGCAAGAGCCACCAAGGATCTGAATGTTTCCCAGGAGAGTAAGAGCCTCCCCAAAGATCCAGAGCAAATAACACACAGACCAACCCTCACACCATAAACTCTCACCATTAGCCCACACCAGAGCCAATCCAATGCTAGCTTCCCTTGTGTAATCCCACACAGATCGTAGCTGCCTTGGATTTTGAGTGCAAGGGTGGCTGAGCACAGTGAAATGAATCCCAAGAAACAAATTCCTTGGTGAGCAAGGGTCCCTTGTTAAGCAAGGGACCAGATGGTCTTTTCTCAAATGTAAGTTTGACACTTTTGCACCGTTGAGCCTGTGATGGGTTATGTCTTGCTGATTCCTGAGATGCCCCCAAGGCATCATTTTTCTTGTCTGGGTTCAAACTACTTGGTTTATTTTTAATGGTGCTAGTCTCTTCAGCAACTATCCCTCCTGGCCCCTACTTTACATGTGACACTTTTCAGGCCAAAAAATTTAAGTTTTTGACATCTTTCTGGTGTAATTTTTATTCCTGATTCTCTCTCTAAATCAGGCTAATGCAGCCAACAGTACCCAAGCCATGCCTGAATATTGGGGTGCCTTAAAATTTCCTTTCCACATCAATTACTTGGCCACATTTAAATTCAGCCTCACAAAAAGTCTTAAGACATGAACAAAATACAGCCAAATATTTTTGGCCAGAGCGTAGCACACATGGCCTTTAGTCCAATTCCCGATGGGAGTTTTCATTATCATCTGAAAATCGGTAAGCTTGGGCTTCACTGTTCACATTTCGGTTAGCATTCTGGCCTTCTCAGTGCCAACCAGAATCACCCATCAGACTCTGCTCACAGTATTTTAGACTCTCTCTAGCCTGCTTCTTCAAAGTTTTCCAAACACCTCCAAGAAACCATTTCCAAAGGTTTTGAACCACATGGTTATGTAGAATGACAGAAACAACCCTGCTTCTTGTTACAAATTTTTTCTATATTGATAAACTTTCCATTCATGGGACAAAATACCTGACACTTGAAGAAGGAGAGATTTATTTTGGCTCACACTTTCAGAGATTTCAGGCCATGAGGTAGAAACCTGAGGCATAAAGGTGTGGCAGAGGAAGGCTGCCCAACTCATAGCATGTGAGCAGCAGATATGAAGAGAAGGGCACCACAGAAGAAGGAATCAGACCGAGTCCTTAAGGTCACACTCTCTTGACCCATGCAGATGCATACACATAAGTGCGCTTTATTACTCTCTGAGGCATCTCTTAAGCCATTCATGTTGACAGTCAAAATTAACTGTTAAAATGACTCTCTTAGATTCTAGGCAAATGTGTTTGGCACAATCACATAGAATACTCCCAATCACAAAGTCCCAGTTTCCCCAGAACCAAGTCCCAGTTTCCCCAGGTGGAGTAGAGTTCCTGACACTGAGCCAGCCCTTACTGGGACAATGGCAGCCCCAGGAGTTGGTGACACAGAGGTCTCCCCACCAAGCTCTGTTTCTGACCCACCAGAAACATCATTGTGGACTGCGCTGAAAAAGGCTCTTTTTCTTTATTCTTCTTTTTTTTTTTTTTCCATTAGGCTGCTTGGAAACCTGGAGGATGAGCTCACCAAGAAAAATTCATCAGTACAACAAGGGAAGTGAGAGCTACCAAAACAATCTAGGTGACTGGA
Organism: Erethizon dorsatum; assembly: GCA_028451465.1. Taxonomy (NCBI): domain Eukaryota; kingdom Metazoa; phylum Chordata; class Mammalia; order Rodentia; family Erethizontidae; genus Erethizon; species Erethizon dorsatum. Next base: position 69,903,728 of record CM051829.1, on the reverse strand, counting down.
GGTAAACTTTATTTCCTTTTTTATGGTTTATCAGGTTTTCCAAAATATAAATGAAATCCATCTTCTGCTATGTTTTAAACTAGATTCATCATCACAAAAATAATCTATTAATAAAGATTTTGAAGGAATCTGATCCCAATAGGACTTAGCCTTTAATTTCTTGAAGGAGAAAATACAGAAATTTTACAATATTTTCTATACCAATGTTTGGAAGTTTATATACACATGTAAGTCAATGTTAATGATTTGTGTTTTTAGACATTTCCCATTAAGGAACAATGATGCAAGTCATATTTTGCAAGGGTCACTGTGCACACCAGTTGGAGAATAAAATTTAAGGAATTAGAAACAGAGGCAAGTGAGGCTAGTGCAATCATCCAAGTGACAGATGCTGGTTACACTGGATCAGAGAAGTGCTTCATGTACTGAATGAAGACATAGTGGTGTGTGCAATAGAGTGTGGGGTATGGGAAAAAAGATAAGATGACACCATGCTTTCGTCACTGGAACAGGTGGAAGAATAGAGGTGAGATTTATTGGAAAGGGAACACTCTGCAGGAAGCATGTTGAGATGGTTTAAATTTAGACATGTCAAGCTGGAAATCCTACTTGATCTAATGCCCACAATCAAGTAGAGATGTCATATAAACAGCTGGATATTTACAATATGGAGTCCATTGGAGGTACCCAGGTTAGAAACTTTGGAGTACCCAAAGTATTTAAAACCATAAGGATACACTATTTGCATTATTTTCTATTCCTTAAACTTAATATCCTAATACAACAGAAACTGATCTTATCATTCTGGAAGTCACTTCATGGTGAATCCCCAGAGTAAAACCATGCTGTGTTAAGATTGCATTTCTGAAAAAAAAAATTTTAATTCTGTTGCATATGCGAGAAAAAAAGATGGCATTTCTTTCTGTAGACTTAAGAGAGAATTCATTTTGTCCTTATAGAAGTTGTTACCAGGATGCCTTTCTCTGCAGTGATAAAACTGAGGCCCTCATTTTCTTGTTGGCTATAAACTGAGGCTCTTTTGCACAAGAACACTACATTTTAATACCACTTGCCTTACTATATCTTGAAAGCCAGTATCAGTGAGTGAAATCAGCTTTACATCTTGTCTAACTCCCCTTTATATATTGCTTGATTTTGGGGGACAACTCAGATAACCTTGATAATCTTTACATTTCAAGGTTTTGTTTTTGTTTTTGTTTTAACACTGAAGACATCTCTCAAGTCGGTTTTGCCAAGTTAGGTAACATAGTCACAAGGTCTGAGGATTAGTGCAGAGCCACAATAAGATAAAGTGAATGAGTGAAGAAAGATGGTCTCAACCTGAATCTTGGGAGAGTTGCAATTTAGACGTGGGCAAGATTAAAAAGAAGTTGGTAAAAGAAACTAAAGAGCATCCACTGAGTGGGAAGATGAGAAAGTAGGTGATGAAGACAGTGTTTCAAGTAAGTATACATCAAGTGTTGGTTAGATTTCAAGGAAGATGAGGACTTGGAACTGATCATTGTATATGACCTGGTTCCCAGGTGACCCAGACAAAAGCACTTTCAACGCAGTGTTGGTGACAGTACATAAAAACAGAGAACTCAAGAGAGAAAGGGATTTCTCTCAAGAAGGTACACCAATGGCCAATACACACTTGACTAGATATAATACATCATTCTTCACTGGAGAAATCAAAATCATACTAATATACTACTTTACATTCAATAGGATAGGTGTAATCAGTACAATAGGCAATAACAAAACTTGGAATGAATATGGAGAAATCTTGAAACATTGCTGATAGAAATATACAAATGGTTCAACTGGAGCTCTAGATAGGAAATGGATGAGTGTATGAGATTGAATACTACGTAGAAACAGAAGAAATAGTGTATCTGTGTGTGTAAAAATAGACATAGATGCACCATAGATTTATCACGAGAGACTGGCACACACAGTAAACCCCCAACAACACACAGTCAGACTCCCCTAAGGGAAGCCTACTCAAGGTCTGCAAAGGAAGCCTCAACTCCCGTTCACCCACTCCGTCTCCATCGACACACAGTTCAGCATCCAGAGCCCGTGCTAACTCCCTTCTCTTCTGGGTAGTCAACACTTCTTCACAGACCCCGGGTTTGTATTCTCAGTGAGACACACAGTTAACAGAGTTGGGGTTTCATGGAGGGTTCCCTTTGGGAAAGTTTCTGGTGGAAAGGGGTCAGGGGTCACATCAATGACAGAGGAAGAACCTTGACTGTTAGGCATGAAGATCCTGAGTGTGGGGCCATCTTGATGAGATGCTAGAACTTATAGACACTGGGTTAGGATAATGCGCTCTAGGGGCATTTGGAGCTCAACTGAAGCCAGAGGAAGTAGATGAGTGTAGGTTTCAGGCTTAGGGTGCAGGTGTCCAGGAGGGCTGGTTTCTCCTCTTTCCGCCACATTAATCACCTTGAAGGCCTGGCCTGGCCTATGAACTTCACTGTAGAGAACAGTGATCAGCCCCTTTTCTTTTAGTTGTTATTCACCAGTAGCCTAGGAATACAAGATAGAAGGTTCTGGAGCAGCTGAGGGATGATAAAGTGGCCCAAGAGGGACTCTCATGCCCTCAGTGCCCATTAACATGAACTGCTTATGAGTTCCTTCAACTAGTTCCCTTATGAGTGACCTAGCACTACGTATGTCAATTATAAATGTTCTTCGTTAATGTTCTTAAATTTACATTTCCCCCAAAGTAAGACTTAACTGGAAAATAATCCCTAGCATGATTTTTCAGGATGCTTGTAATGTAAAACCTACCCCAAAAATAAACCCCAGCTAAGATCATCAGCCAGACAGATTCATTTAATACAGCTGTTACAACACACCATGGACATACTGAATTATAAAATAATAATGTTAATATATAATTAAATGCAAATAAACATTATTTTTTGCAATAAGACTTAAAATAAATAATAATATAAATTATAAATATTTATGAATACACAAGAGTGTGCCTTAGGAAAAGAGGTAAATGCCTATGTAAACAGGAGAACCTGAGACTTATTGCTGAATAACTGATCAGAGTACACACAGTACCCATAAATAACATGCATGGTTGATAATGAATGGACGTGATTGTGTCAAGTACGAATCTTCATAATTCAATATGTCATGTGTTCTAATCGATGTCCTTAATCCACTTGTGTGAAGTAAAGAAATGTTTTGTGAATTTTGTTGCCTATAATTTTTCAGTGCTTTTGTGTAGACCATCATTCTTAACTGTTGTCTTTTTGTTACCACTCCTGTTTTGTAAATCTTCTAGTAACACTTGATTTAATGGAAACTTTTTTGAAGCACACCCTGCAAGAGGTCATGACTTGGATGAAGAAATTATGGGATAAAATCACTGAGAGCTGTGTTTTCAAAGCACTATGAATAGGCTACATGGACAAAAAGTGCTGTTTTAAAGAGAGCTCTATTGCTGGACATAAGAGACCCTCTGGAGCCTATGGTTCGACAATTAATGCAGTTGCAAGAAATTCAGGCCAGAAGTCAGGGTTTGAAGAATAATAATGATGTTCCAGAATATGACATGTCTGTAGATGAATAAATGCAGATTTTTGTACATGAGTAAATGAATAAATATATATTTTCATACATAAATAAATGTACATTGTTGTACATGAAAAAATAAGACATCTCCTTAATATAAGCCCTATTGCGACTCTCAAAGCAACAATTAATATGAGAGCTGGTCTTATTTGGGGGGAAATATGGTACAAAAAGTGTTAACAGTGGGGACAGAAACAGCGGGTCTCAGACTGGGGAGCCCACAGCGGGGCAGTGAGAGCACTGTGAGTGGCCACTCTGGCCACTATCCCAGGCCTCACCTTGTCCTTACCCTCACGAGATGCTTGCTCCATCACCTGCACATAGTAGATACCATCATCATCGACCCTGTGGTCCTGCTGGGATCCTGCACCTGAGTCATTGAGAGAGTGGAGCTTGATTCTGTGCCTGGGAAACCTGTAACCTTTCCCCACTACCGCGAACCCAAGTCCATCACTGTTACACTCAGTGTCCCCTCTACAGGACCCGCTTCCTGGTAGCAAAGTGCAGGAGTGAAAAAGCCCAGGGTCCACTGGGGGAGAGGAGGTCTACACCCATAAGGGGAAGTGCAACCTGCCTCTTCCATTTCCATCATCTTCTTTTTGTCTCGTGTTCTCCACAGGCATAGTCCAGCTCCCAGGAAGAAAAGCACTGCCGCGATTCCCCTTAAGATGCCTCCAATGCGGTCAGCTGTGGGCTGTCCAGGTGAGTCTGTTTTTCCACAAGGAAAGAGTGCAGAAAGTTTAAGATGGGAGACAAGTTAAGATGCACTTTGGCAGGTGAGACACGGAGAAAAATGTGGGTAAGTCGGGAAGGGCCTGGTTCAGAAGCTGAAGAAGGAGCATGGTAAGTTCATTCGTTCAGCCAGTTTCCCAGGTCCTGCATGAGACTGGGACGTTGGAGTGAAGGAAGCAGTGTCTGTGCCCTTGAAGAGCTTCTCATCCATGAGGTAAGAAAGAAAATATCAACTACCAGAGGGAGGGATCTCCCTGCAACTGAGGTTTCACCTTGTGCAAAGCTTGGGAAAGGGCCTCTCAAGAAGGTGCTGGGTAACTGAGTCATGGGGATAAGTGAGAGCTTCATAGATTATTCTAGCAGGTAGGGCAGGGAAAAGCTGCAAACAAGAAGGGTCAGAGGGAGGCAGGAGGGGAGTCCAGAGTATATCCTAGGCCATACTCGGTGTAGAAATTTATTTGAGTATTCGGAATAGGAGATGGGTGGAGAATGTGCCCAGGGGTTATAGTTGACCCTGACATATTAGATTCCCCAGCAGCTTCTGGAAGAAGGGTTAGAGAAGATGAGGCTGTGCACAGATCCTGGGTCATTTACGTATTTAATGAGACCCCCTTAATACACAGACATTGTCCGGAGTCCATTGTGTTTGGACAAGGATTCAAAGGGTGCAAACATGTGACCCCTCCAGGACTTCTATTCTATGCAGGATGCAAACACATAAATGTACAATTACTAAGTGTGAGGTTGTTTTGTTCAGCTGCCCAGAAGAGATGATGCCTTAAAGGCTGTCTACGGCGGTGCATATTCAGGGACCTCAGCAGCAGCTCTGTGTGAAGCGTACACGTGAGTGGACAATGTGGGCAGAGAACTTGTGAGCCCTGAGTCCTACAGGGCGTAACTGGAGTTCAGATCCAGAGATGTCCCTGACATATGCCACAGTCTGATCTGCTTTTCCAAAGCCTACTCTGTACCCACAGTGTATGACACACGGGATGGGAGAGGAACTGGATGGCCACTGCTTGGACCAGCAGGGAAGGGCAGGGATGTGAGGGACATTTACAGGCAGATGTGAGATGAATGTGAGTCCAGACTTCCACATGTGGTGACCATGTGCAGGTGCTGGTCACAGCAGGGAGAAAAGTCCGGGACGCCCAGACTCCACTGCTCCCTGAGCTCCAGGATGCCCTCCCCTCCAGCAGGTGGCATTCACCTCGTGAGCAGATGTCATGAAGGTCTGAGGTGGCACTGTTCTGGTCCATGGGATTGCTGACCACACAGGTGAGGCTGGCGTCGGCCTGGCTCAGGGGCAGGCTCACAGTCTGAGTCCAGGAGTTAGGGGCCAGTCCTGGTGTCCCTCTTTGCTCCAGCTCCCTGGGGAGGCCCTTGCTTTCCCATGTCACACTCAGGTCCTCAGTGCCCCTGTGGTCCTGCACTCCAGAGTGACATTGCACCAGCCTGGTGTGATGGACAGTGCCTTGGCCAGGACCTGTGGAGGGGACAGAGGCTCTGGGAAAGAGGGGACAAAGAAGAACCTCACATGTCACACATTCTCACTTTCTCACTGCAGCCCATGCAACTGCCCTATGAGGAAGGAAGGAGCAATTTATAAATAAAACATGATTTACCTAAAGCTAAATTTTGAGCAAGTGATGGTATCCAACGAGAAGCCTCGTGTGATTTCCCTAATTAAGTGAGTCCTAAAATTTTCCATGAGAAAAGGATAGCTTGGTCCTCCTTCAATGGACCATTACTTCCAATAATTCAGTGACTTTTCTGGGAGGGGAAAAGGTCTGAGACAGAAGAGCTTGTCCTGGTCCGGGACCCTTGGCCTGTAGCTCCAGCTGAGACACTGCCTGGGACAGCACAGGCCTCACAGAGCAGGACATCAGGCCATCTCTGTGAGGACACAAAAAAGCTCCATCTCTCAAAAGCAGAGAAATTTGTGGAGATGTAGTGGTCGTGACCGGGTTGACAGCTCTGCATAGGGTTAGAAAGTGCCCTGAACTTGTGCTCCAGACAGCAAGACAAGAGTCAGAATCACCAGCCAGAGTGGAAGACAGGGGGACTTCCAGCTGTGAAGGCTGCTCTTCACCACAGGCGCATCCCTGTACACAGAGGAATTCTAAGGAAACAAAGCTGGGGAAGTGGATTTCCTAAGGGTTATAGTAGTAAACGTGCTCCTGCAGTTCTCAGGGCTTGGAGAGCTGGAATGGTGGAGTCCTGTGGGAGCGAGCTTGGCCTTGGGCTGGAGCTGCATGGGAGGAGCGAGGACCAGAGGACTAGATACACACGGATTCTTAATGTGGTGGGAAATTGTGGTGGGAAATTAGGATGCCCACATCCTAATCCTCAGAACCTGGGAATATGGTAGAGAGCTGACCGTGAAATAAGAGATTACTGCAGATTATCTAGGTGAACCCAGCATAATCACTAGGAAGTTTAAAAGTTGAAGAAGGACAGAAAAGAGCAGGTCTGAAGGACACAGTGTAAGAAGGACTCAACCCAGCCATGCTGGTTTAGGTAGAAGAAGGTGACCAACCTGAGCAACTCTGGTCACCATTAAAAGTTGGCAAGGTGAGAGAGAGGATTGTTCTCCTCTAGAGCCTGCAGAAGGGAGCACAGCCCTGCTGACACTGTGATTTCAGCCCAGTGAGAATCATGTCTGATTTCTGATACGGCACGTTAAGATGATACATTTGTGGTGTTTAAGCCAATAATGTGTGTTAATTTGTTACAGCACCAATAGGAAATTAACATACAAATTAAGTAAATTTAGACCTATTAATGTTATTGCAAATATCCCCAGATTCCCATTTTCCCTTAAATCTCTGAAGTGATTTTCTCTCTGATGCAAATTTCAATTTTGTTCTTTGTTTGTATTAAACACACATCATTTTAGGAGAGAAATTATATACTGTTGGCTGGAATCTGAATAGAATCCTGAAAAATTTGGTCTATGAAACACCTAGGCTCAAAATAAGGAGGAAGCCATGGGGTTAGGGTGAGGAGGTGTCACTTACCATAGACCTTGAGGTGGAAAACTTGGAAAAATTCTTTTCCACCAGTTAACCGGCCCTGTGCCTTGTACTGCCCACTGTCCTGTGGGGTCAGGTTCTCAATCTTCAGGGACATCACATTGGGCACTTGGACCCTTGCTTCATACTTGTCCTGGAGGCTGAACCAGGTTGTAGCAGCTGTCCCTCTCTGGACTCTCAGCATCACTATGTACTCTGACCCAGAGGCAAAGCTCCAGGTGGTCTCCTCTGGCTTGGCTCCTAGATCTTTTCCTGGCCACTCGGTCACATGGAACCAGACAGAACCTCCTTTGATCCCCTTCAGAAGAATGGGGGCTCCAGAATATTGAATCCCAGGATCATGGGCTCCAGAGCCCTTGGCTGAATCACTGCAGACACCTACAACATTGAAAGGGGAAACATAAATACTTCATCAGTGAGGAAATGAAACAGAGAGCTGTTCTTTTTAATCAATCCATCCAATATATTCTCTTGACTCTTGGAAGGCAGCCCTGTATAGCAAATTGGAAGCAATTATTGTACTGAGCCCTGGTTCTTTGCAGTAGAACTCTGGATAGGTACTGAACCTGACTACCCTTCAAGTTTTTTTTCCCCACTATCTAATGTCAGTGTGAACTAAATGAGCTTGTGGATCAAAAGCACCTAGGACATCATTGGGCACATGGTTAGTGCCTAACTGTAGGAGGCAGCTTTTAAAGCAGCTCCCAAGGATCCCCCTCCTCATGTCTAATACTCTCCCATGGGGTGAGCCCTACACCTAGAGACTGGTTTCTAAGGTGTAAAAAACAACAAAAATGATGGGATGTCACTGAATACATCTACACAGGACAAGACACTGGCTTCCTCCTGGCTCGTACTTGATCCCTGTCCTTCACTGTCTCCTGCTGGCTCTGATGAAGTCAGTTGCCCTATCGTGAGCTGCCCTGTGCAGAGGGCCATGTGATGAGGTACTGACGCAGCCTACAGGCTACACCCAGCAAGAACCGTGGCCTTCCACTGTACAGCCACGTGGTCTGCCTCCTGCCCACAGTCCCACAAGTGGTGCCTGGAGCTGCTCCCCACTAGTCCAGCCTTGAGATGCCCACACCGAGCCCACACTTTGATCTCAGTCTGCAGAATCAGAGCAGGAAGACCTAGGGGTCAGTGATTTTCATTCTGTCACAGTTCCTGTGTGATCTTGAGAGACTCACAATCGATCTGTGTCACTTTCCTTATCACAGAGAAACTATACCCAACTCCCACAATTTAAAGGAAGAAAGGTTTATTTGGCTCACAGTTTGTAGAGGTTTCAGTTCTTATATGGTCAGCTGGTTCCAAGGCAGGGAGGCATGGTAGAGGGTTATGGTGGAGGAGAGGAGCTCATGGCATGGCCATGGGGATGAAGAGAACAAAGGGACATATTCCCTTCCAGAGCATGGCCCCTGAGACCGGCTTCCTTCTCCAGTCTTCACTTCCCAACATCACATTTAGCTATAAACTCATCAATGGACCAATCCACTGATGATTGTCAAACACGCATGATCCAATCACCTTCCACCCCCTACCCCCTGCCAAATGTGTTGGTGCACACCTATAATCCCAGCACTCAGGAGGCTGAGGCAGGAAGATTGCCTTGCATTCAAGGGCAGGCTGGCCTTCATAGTGAGTTCAAGGCTACCTGGAGTAATGAGACCCTGTCTCAAAAAACCAAAAACCAAAACAAAATAAAACAAAAACCCCCTTGGGGCCGGTGAGATGGCTCAGCAGCGTAAGCGCCTGCCTGGCAAGCGCGAGGACCCGAGTTTGACTCCCAGAACCCACATACGGAAAAAGGGCCGGTGATACCACTCAGTGGCACTGGTGCCTGCTGGCGCGTAAGGTCCCGAGGTCGACCCCCGGTACCCACAAAAAAAAAAAAAAACCAACCTCAAAAGCCCCCACTATGAGTGCATGAAGCATTGAGGAGACACTGTCTTTCTCTGGGCTCAGCCTGGGTATCACAAAAATAAGAAATTCTAAGTCCTTTTTTTTCCTTCCATCTTTCTTTCTCTTTCCTTCCTTCCTTTCATGCTTCTTTTGAATTTCTTCCCCTATTTCTATTACTATTTTTCCCTCCCATGCTCCTTCCTTCTGTTACTTCAATTATTTGCTAATTTTTGCAGTCTTCCAGTCCCGGTACCTATGAACAAGACTTTTATACAACTTAATGTATCTCTCCAGTTACACGGTATTTTAGGAATTGAAAAAAAATCTGCATTTTGATGTCCATAAAAAGTTACCTATTTAATAGGGGGACTGGCACTTTGCTAGTGCAGAACTCCTTGTTCACTCAATACATCTTGTTTCACAAGTGCTCTTTAATATAGAATTTCATATAGAGTTTGTTTAGTGCTTGCAATTAAAAAGATAGAATGGTGCCAGCTTTCACTAGCTTGAGTTTGTCAATCTTGTTATGTTCTCAGTATTTTCTTTCATGATTTCTTCATACTTGCAAATGTAATCTTTCATACCATGGCAAATGTGATATGTCTCATGTGACTCATATTTACTAGTTCAGTATTTTTTTCAGTTCTCTTTTTGCTTAATCCCCCACTTTCTCTTTCTTTATCCCCCATGCTCCTATGTTTTCATGCCTGGTTTCACACTCTCCTGCAGCTTAGAGGAGCAATTGCAGTTTTCTTCCCCCTGTTCAACATACTGAGAAGCACGTGGTTGCATAGACACCCTGAGTTTTGGAGGCTTGTTCATTTATAGGATAGGGAATCCATGGAATTCAGTTCCCTGAACCTTGCCAGTGCTGACCCATGCATCTAATGTCATGGAAATTAGCAATTCCTCCCAGACTGGTATATTTGTTTCCTTCAACCTCGGCAATGTTCCATGGTACAGATACTCCTCCATTTGTTCAGTCATTTCCAAGTTGATGGGCACCTCTTCATTTTTCCAGTGTTTTTCCAAGAAAAGTGATGAGGAAAAACAATTTTTACTGGAGATCTTGGGTCCTGAGCAGCATCTCATGGAGAAGGAAAAGCAACTCACAGGGAAGAGAAGGGCTTCTTCCTGCAGGAGTCATCCCACCAAAGAACAATTCATTTTCACATTTTATTTTATTTTATTTTATTTTATTTTATTTTATTTTTTATGTGGGTACTGGGAGTCGAACTCAGGACCTCATGCTTGCCAGCAGGCGCTTGTGCTGCTGAGCGATATCACCGGCCCTTTTTTTTTCTTTATATGGGTACCGGGAGTCGAACTCAGGACTTCGCACTTTCCAGGCAGGCGCTTATGCTGCTGAGCCGTATCACTGGCCCTCATTTTCACATTTTAAATGGAACTCTACTGAAGTGGTGTGAAAATTGCACAAGCAATTGCACCTCTGGGGGCCTCTCCTGGTGAGGATCTGCTTGGAAATGCACCCAGCAGAGCCATGAGGGGCCCACACTCTCCTGCTCACTGGAGAAGCTCAAGAAGCACAGCCGACAGCAGCTTCCTCCAGCTCAGGGTCTCTAGCCTTTGCTAGTTACCAAAAGGCTGTTTCCTCCGTGCTTCTCACCCTGAGCTCTATCAAGCATGTTGCATTGGTAAGTCACAGCAGACTGTCTTTCCCCTTCTGGTTCCCAAAGACATCAGAACCAAACAGCCCTCCCAGGACTGAAGTGTCCTAAGCTGTCCCCATAACTCCCAACTGTCCTCCCTTTCAGAGAGCCCAGATACTCACTGAGGAAACCAATGAGTACCAGGAGCTCTGAGGTCCAGCGGTGGTGGGGGTCCCGTGAGCAGAAGCCCATCACAAGTGTCCACATTTCTGCTCAGCTGCAGAGAAACCTCAGAGGGAACGCTGTCAAGAAAGGAGGAAGAGCTTAATACTCACATGTTCTAACCTACTAGAGGGCGGAGCCACAAGTCACAGCAGAGACACCGGGATACACAAACACTCAGCTCTTTCCTCTCATCCCTGCATTTAGAATATAACTGTCATAAGTAATTGTAGGATAAGTGCACAAACAACCTGATTCCAGGAGTGTCTCCACCTGAGCACACAGCCAGCTTGTCATTCCCACACAAACCTCACCACACGACAACCCACCTGTTCCTAGACTCTCATTTCTGCCCCAAGTAGTGCCCTCCCCACTGCTAGTCTGTGGCCAGGCACAGAGATGTATTCACACAGCAGGCCTGGTGTAGTCCTGTGGATCTGCAGAGTCTCCCAAAGCCTCCTGGGCTGAAGGCTTGGTGTCTAGCTGGTGAAGCTATTGGTATTTGATGAAACTTTTAGGAGGTGGGGACTAGTGGGAGGAAGGAGGTCATCAGGGGCATCTTAAAGAGTATGTTGGCACCCTGGATGCTCTCTCTTTGTCTACTCTCTGTCTCTCTCTGTCTCTCTGTCTCTCTGTTTTTCTCTGCCTCTCTCTGTCTTTCTCTGTCTCTCTCTGTCTTTCTTTCTGTCTCTCTGTCTGTCCCCCCTCATGTCTTCTATGAGCTAGGCAGCATTGCTCCACCACACACTCCTCACCATGAGTTCAGAGCCAAGGAACCTGACTACCATGGAGTAAACCTCTGAAACTGTAAACCAAAATAATCCCTTCTCAGGTATGTTGCAACAGTGAAAGAACGGTGACTGCGCCACCTGCTGGCTGAGGCCCACACTGCCATGCCGGGTGTCCTGATCATGATCTTCCACACTGCTTCTCTTGTCTTTTGGCACAAAAGCCCTACTGAGGTCCTGCTAAGTCAATGTCCTCAAACAGGGCACATTTTGGGAAGTACTGACTTATGAGATAAAGCTTAACTACTGGGCATTCAAGACTTTCATGACCCCTCCCAATCCCTCCAGCTTGGTCTGAAACATGCCCATGATTTGTCCATCCTAAGCAGTTCCTATCTGCTCATGGTTCCTTCAGCTCTGCCCCACCCTTTCCAGTCTTCTTTCTGTGCCAGCTGAAGGGCCCTTTCCTAACCCTGTCTGTGTACTGTCTATACCCATCCGGGTGCTTTTCCCATCTGCCCTGTGTCTGCTGCCTCCTGGACCTGCTCCTCCGGGCAGGTGTGAAGTGGCCCAATCTGCTCCCCAGGCCCTCCAGCTGCCCCAGGGGACATAGGATGGATGGAGCCAAGCAGAGAGCATGGGCCAGGCTCTATGGCTGCAGAGAGGAGGACACCAGTTTGTCAGTCACACACTCCAGAAGAGGAGGGGCCTGGCTGCTTCCTCCCGTGACCCTGACTCTGACTGGTGTCTTTGAAACCTTCCTCTCCATGGACCCTTCACAACCTGCAAATGTGTATTTAGCCCTAACACTCAAAGGGCCTGTGAGAAGACTTGGCTTCCCATTTCCTGTGGAGATCACTGACTCCCCTCCAACCTGACCTGACCCACGGTTTCCGGGGCAGAGCTCCTATTGTCTCCTTTGTGTTTCCATCATGCTGGTCTGGCCTGTGATCCTGGCCTTCTGTCCTTCCCACTCCTGCTCTCCCTGGCCCTGGTTCTGACCCTGCACCTCCCAGCTCCCGCCCAGCCTCTGGACACTGACACACTTGGGAGGTGGTGAGGAGTTGGCTCTCCCTTCCCAGCCCTGTTTGCTTCCTTCCTTGTGCTGACAGTCCAGACTTGCATGGCCCTGGAGCCATGTGGACCTGGGCATCCCAGGCAGCCACAGGTGCAGACTTCTTCATCCTCCCCCAGATGGTCTTGCTGCTGCCAAATTAAGCAGGAGCAGCTCATTTTTGCTCTCCTTTTCTTAGTTAACCTGAAGGCCTGGCCAGCTTCCCACACACTGAAACACTTGGGTGCGGGCACAGGAGCCCTAGTCCCAGCTGGTGGGGTCAGCCTCCTCCAGGCTGTGTCCATTTGACCTCCATCGGTGCCCAGACCTGGCCCTGAGCTCCCAGCTACCTACCTCCCACCCTCCGGTCCCCTCATATCCTGTGGGCTGTGCCCTGCTGTCCCCAGCCAGGAGGTCTTCTTGCCGGATTTCAGGTGCTCAGGGCTGCTCTGTCTCCCTGATGAAGGAAGCTGCTTCCAGGCACTGTGCAGGTAGCACTCATGCCTGGCCCTGACTGGCTCTGCCTCTACCTCCCACTCACCTGGGGCTCCTCGTGGACAAGGGCTTTGCTTCTGTCCTGTACCCCAGAGGAATCTGTGCCCAGTAGGTGCTCATGACAGTTCTGCTGGGGCTGACCAGATGGTGCAGGGCTCCTTTCAGGACACCCAGAGTGGCACTGTGGGACTCAGCCAGCAGGTGGTGCAGTGTCACAGGCAGTGTGGGTGGTTCTAAGGGGCTTGGGCAGGGCTGCAGGTGCCTCTGGGGTGCTGTCTCTCCCTTTCTCTCCCAGAGCGACCCTAGCTGTGACAGAAGTGGTTAGAGCAGAATCTTGGAGGGAGTGGCAGGTCACCAGCAAGGCAGGAGTTCAAAGCAGATGTGTGTCCATAGGCACAACGACTGTGAACCAAGCCCCAGGGATACACCTGGGGAGCAATCAGGGACAGGGTGCCCTGAGGATGGGTCCGGGTTTGGCTCCTTCCCTCCATGTCTCAACCTGGGCTGGGGCTCCAGGGTTACCATGAGGAACTGGGACCCCTAAGGATTCAGGGTCTCAGATGTGAGACTTTGATCCAGATGAGAGACTTCTGACCTGAACTGGCCCCAAAGAGCTGAGAGGAGCCTTCTTCTCTGCCCTTGAGATGGACTCTGAGGAGTGGAGGCTGCAGCCTGAGGAGGGGCGCTGGGATCCGGGGTTTCCTGGGGCTGGAGGTTCATGCAGCTGGGTGCCGGCCTGGAGAGCATGGTCAGGCCCTGAAGTGGAGCCCTTTAGGACTGAGAAGGGCCTGCGTCAACAGCAAACCAGCTCCCTACTCTGTGTTGCTCTCCACCTCGTGTCCTCACCCTCTGCACTGGTTTTCTCCTCTGTAAAGTGTCATCCCTGCCTCTCCTGCCGGTGCAGCTATAGCCCAAGCTGGTAGACTCAGTGCTTTGGAACCTGGAAGGCTCGTCCTCCTGGTTCTGTCTCCAGCCTCACATCTGGGGTACCTGCCTACTAGGTTGGAAGCTTGGCTTTCCTGTCCCTGCTGTGTGACCTTGGGCAAGTCACACAACCTTTCTGTGCCTATGATTTGTCACCATTCCAATGAGGATGTTACTGGCACAGACCTCATCAAACTGTTGTAACAATTAAATGAGCCAGGTTGGTTTGCACAGCCAATAGTCCCTACTATTCAGGAGGCTGAGACAGGAGTATTGCTTGAGTCCAGGAGTTTGAGGCCAGCCTGAGGAATGTAGCATAACTGTGTCTCAAATAAAACAAGAACAACAATTAATTGAAATACAGTATGACTCAGTGTCTAGAAGTACTCACTAAATAATCCCACTTTAAAATAATCTAACACTTACTACTTTAATTTTCTTTCTTGAGACAAGGTCTCACTGTGTAGTTCAGGCTAACTTTGAACTCACTACGTAGACCAGGCTGGCTTCAAACTCATGGCGATCCTCCTGGCTCGGCCTCCCGAGTGCCGGGATTACAGGCACACACCACCACACCTGCCTTACTTTAATATTTTAAACTACTAAGAACACAAAGAAAACAAACTGCACCATGTATTTGGCTCAGGATTCCTAGTGACAAATTCATGTAGTAGACATATGATTGAAATTCAGATGAATGCTCACTGCAACACAAAAGAAGCTTCTCTTCGCCCTTGAAGAAGGCGAGAGGCAAAGCTGGGGCTGCACTGTCCTTGGAGCCCGAGAGTGTGAAGGTGACCCTGGCATCCGCAGGAGCCCAGCTGGGGCTTGGAGTGTCCTTAGGGAACAGGTACAATATGCCTCATCTTTTGCTGAGACGAAAAAATGACCAACAGGACTCTTTCCACCTCTGCTGTGGTCACATCCTCCACCATGACCTCAGGGGACTGGGTATCCAAAAGGACTCAGCAGTTTCTTCTGGTCCTAGGACACAGGAACCTCATGACCTCTCTACACCTAGCAGCTTCTCAGTGGTCTTGCTGCTGTCTTCCACAAGCCTGCATTTGTTTATAAAGGGTCCTGGCTTTTTTTTTTTTTTCCTGTCACAGGGTCTGCTACATTGTTAACTAGCCCATGTTGGGCTCAACCTCATGATCTTCTTGCCTCTGCCTCTCAGATTGCTGATGTTACAGGTGTGCACCACCATACCCAGTCTCCTGGCTTCTTTGTGACAGAGCTTCTTCCTATACAGCCCATTCCAGCCCTGTGGGTTGCGTAGCACTAGGTCAGGGTCTCTCCTCCCCATGCTCAGGGCTCGGGGGCTGGCATTTGCAGAGGACCTCATGCCTGATTCAGCTGTACAGTGGGCAGGGGCTCCAAGCAGCTGCGCAGTCAGTGCTGTGTATTCCATGTTGAGCTACCACACAGGACCGTCCTCTCCAAACAGTGCCACATCTCTCCCTAATTCTGCCAATAGATGACCTGCCACAGCTCCACATATCCCTGACCACCACCCATTGCCTTTCTCGGGCAGAACGTGGCATCTCTTTCTCCCCTTTATACTTCCCGGTACCACTGAGCACCACGGAAATGACAGAGACTGGCCAGTCCCTGGGGAGGAGCAGGGGTTAGGCCTGGCATGCTCTCCCACCTGACAGATGTTCTTCTACAGATGCCCATCCCCCAGCCCTCTCTACACTCTAAGATGGATTGCTAGGGCTACTTGAGACCCCTGAAAGAGAAGGGGAGGGCTAAACACAGAAAGAAGTCATGTTGGCGAAATTCATCCCTGACACACATGGCAGAGAGCTAGCTCATTTTCATGATATACCAAGAGCTCCTACAAATAAATAAGATTAGCAGTGAGATAAAAAACGGAGAAAAACAATGAGTCAGAAAAAGAGATACAAATGGCTGTTTAACAATTAGTAGAATTTGAAAGTTTGCTAATTGTTCTAAATTGTTTTTCTTCCCCAACATGCATATGGAGACCCTAATCTCCAATGCAGTATTTATGTGGAGGTGGGTCCTCTGGGCACTGATTAGGTCATGGCTAGATGGAGCCCTGGTGAATGGGATTAGTATCATATAAAAGGCCCCAGAGATGTCCCTTTCCCCTTTACCCATGGAAAGACCCACTGAAGGTGCTGTCCATGAAGCAGAAAGCCAGGCCACTCCAGACACTGAGTTTACTGGTGCTTTGGCAGTGGACATTCTCCACAAGTAAGAAATCTGGTGCTTAAAGACAGCAGCCCAAGCAGGCTAAAGTGATAATATTTACAGGCATGCATATTATAACAAAGAGCTATTTTCACATATATTGGTAAAGATTTAAAAATTTAATACCAAAATTCATTAGGGTATGGGAAAACTGATACTTTCATACATGTTGGAAAATCTGGCAACCTACATTAAAATCTATAGCATATATACTCTTTTCACCAGTAAGTTAACCTACAGAAGAATTCAGTAATATATGTACAAGTAAGTCCAGTGCAACATTACTTTTTTTGGAATTAGAAGCAACGCAAATGCCTATCTGAAGGAAATTGTCTAAAGAAAGAATAATAGGAAGGAAGGAAGGGAGGAAGGGAGGGAGGGAGGAAGGAAGGAAGGAAAATATCCATCATTAAGACAAATGAGTAATCCTAGGTGTGTCAGCCAGTTAAGATGACCAAGATATCTTTGTTACTGGGAAAAAAATGTGAAACTGAGCAGCATATTTTAGTTTTTCTAACAGATAACACAGCATAGTAGATACAGGCACAGAATAAAGTCCAGATTCCCCTACAGATTGCTAACAGTGCTTCACTCACAGATGAGGAATGGCTGTGCTCTGCGTACACCCTTTTCTTCTCCTGGGCCTTTGACCAAGGGAAGATGTAAGGGAGGGGAAGTCACTGCCCCATGCTCTAGTGGGAGGGCAGAGTGAGGATGGCCTTTTCATCAGAATCTAAGCGATAGCACCTTGCCACCTACTCTACTGGGAAAACATCTACCACAAGTTGTTCTGCCTTTGTGCCAAGTCCAGTCTCGGGCATGCTGGGAGCCCCAGAGCAGCATCACTGGGGCCTTCAAACCCACAGTGTGGTGGGGAGGTGGACAGGGGACCTCCGATGATCTAGCCTGAGATAGCCTGTGGAGGAGGAGTGCGAGTGAGCAGTTGCCTTGAGAAAACTTGAACCTCACCTGTGTTGAAGGGAAGAGTTGCATTTTAAAATGGAAATAAAGCACAGTTGGAATTATTCTTTTGCACCCTTTAGGGTGCTGCTGTATTGGAGAGCAGCTTACCAGCCCTCAGCAAGCTTTTCCTCCTGCTTCGGGAGAGACTGCCTTCCCTCTTCATGAAGTTGGCTGGTGTATAGGGCCGTGCTGCGTGATGACGTCCCGCACACTGGAGAACTAGACTCACCTGCAGGCAGGAGTGCGCTGGGGGCAGCTGGACCCAGCCTGTGAGAGCTGTTTTGTGCATCTCTTCCCAAGTCAACGCTGGGCATCACAATGTTCACAGCAGAAATCAGCCACAGTGGAGGTAGTTACACCTCAGAAATTGGCACACGCTGGAAACCTGGCTCTGTTGCTTCTGCAAAGCCAGCAGTTAAACAGTGACCCATGCATCATTGTCCCCTGGGCTTCAGCAGGTCACCCCTGGGAGATAGGGGAGCAGACACAGGTGTGGTAACCCTATCTCATGCTCCCTTGGGACCTGACTAGAATTATTTTACAGTGTGTATTTCTATATCTTTTCTCTCTCTTGCTTTTTGTTATTTAGTACAAATAAGTGAATTTTAGAAGTGAACCCTATGTAAGTTTTGTCAGCACTGGAAAGCAAGATGGCAGAGCCAAACTTTGTCTTTGGGCCCAGCCCAGTGAAGGAGGCATGCCTCAGTCCTAGGGAGGTGGGCACCTCACGGGACTGGCTTGTGGTGTTCACTCTGGAACATACGTGTTGGTGCAGGGCCTCGATGGACAACTCAGAGGGAGGAGCTCTCCCCTCTCCCCATAGAGAATGTGGGGGGCCTCTGGGGGTGGGCTGTCTGTCAGAGGAGGAGGGGCTGGATGAGACTATACTGCTCAGACACCACCTTGGGACCTGAAACTGCAGTATATGTTGACCACGACAGGACAGAAAGGCACTGCCAGTGCCAAGGCACAGGTGTGCTCTGTAAATATTTGCTGATTGGAAACCTGTTCAGGATAAAGGCTCCTTCCTGGGCATCTGTGACCCCCAGGGGCTTCAGAGGCAAGAACTGGGTGAGGCATCATAAATTCACTCCAGGGCCCACTGTGCACTGAGGGAGGGTCTCCCACTTCGCTGCACACAGGGCTGGTCAGAGCCAACACACCTTGTCTTGTCACAAGTGACCAGGCATGGCAGGGTCAACAGACACCAACATGGGCCAGCAGGGAAGGGCCTTAGTCTTGGAGGGGCACATTGGGCAGGTTGGGGGGTGACGGGGTAGCTCTCTAAGGTCTATAAGGGATGGGATAGACCCCCATAATTTGGGATTATTTTCTGTGAACAGCTCCTGCTGGGCCTCCCTTTCCCTTTTTTGTCCCATCAGAAGGGGCCTCAAGGTCTGCAGGTACATTCTGGGCTGTGGGTGGGGTCTGCAGAGCCACACTCTTCCCTGGGGTGCAGAGCTGTGACCTGAGCCCCTGGGGAGGGGAGAAGTTGTAGTGGAGCCAAGGTCTATCTTCCCCCACTGAACCGAGAGAGATGCTGAGAACCACTGAGCCAAAATGCATTCAGAACCTTGTGTGGCTGGGCTCTTGCTTCTCTACAAAGGAAGTGCAGCAGACCATTGAGGGAGCCCAGCAGAAAGGTATCCATCTAATGTGGCTGTGGTGTGTCACAGGCACACTAAGTTTGGACAGGACCCTTGGATGGGTGCCGGGCAGGAGCACGAACTAATCCCTCTGTCCACCACTGTGGGTGTTCTCCTGGTTTAAAAAAATAGGAGACTCCCATGTGCTTGGGAGTCTCCAGCTCACAGTTAATGAGGCCCCCTAGCCTCGCTGGGAGACAGCCAAGCTTTTTCAGGCCAGCAGCCTCTACAGGTCTAAGCTGGAGCTGGAGCTCCAGGTGCAAGTCTGTGTGTGACTCACCAAGCACAAAGAGGGTAGCTGTGGTTGGCTAAGAGCTGCACTGTGACTCAGAGGCTACTTCAAGGTAGCCAAGGCCAGGGAGCCTCTGTGTTGGGTAGAGGAAGCTGACCTCTTTTCCCCTCATATGGCTTCTAAGGTCTGAACGTCTTCCTGTGGGAGACTCACTTCATTCAGAGCATGATTTGGATCTGGAACAATCTTCAGTCAGGAAGGCTGGAGACATGCTTCTAAGCCTGGCTCTGCCTCTTATGGAACTTGCAGACTTTGTATGGACCAATTCACCACTTGGGATGCTCTGTAAAATGAGAAAATAATCACAATACCCAAGAGCCTCTCTTACAGGTGGTGAAGGGCTCTTCAGACAAATGTCCTGTGGTGAAGATGATTTAGCTCTCAGGGAACTATCTGGTGCACAGATTCATCAGGAACGGATTGAACACGTCCCCACGTATCCATAGGTCAGACCCCACCTGCCCTTAACTCTGAACTCCATGGCACTTAGCCTGGGGCAGTGTCCTAACTCTCTGCTATGGGCACAGGGACCTGTAAGCACAAATGACCTGAGCCCAACGTTTGCCACTGCCCACTTTTGAGGGCTCCTCATTACCAGAGTGGTTAGTCTCAAGCTGTCCAGTTTCATAAAATGGGGACAGTCCCCAGTTGTCTCACTAAGAACAGTACAGCTGTTTTTATTTTCTCTTTTGATAGTATAGAATATGTCCAATAAAATATACTAACAGATGTCACAGACAAAATTTAAAGTGTCATCTACCAAGTGATTCCATTGTGACTATCCCAAGACTGAGTATATATTTAGCATTTTGTCTATGCTAAGTACTGTTGAGTTGAAGAGATGACTTCACCCTATGGATGTCCCCATCGCCCCTGCTATTTGCCTCCCCCCTTCCTTTGGAGGAGGTGATGTGAAGCTGTGAACCATGACCACAGGGGGATGTCACCATCTCCCTGAGAATGAAGCCTGTCCCAGAGTGCTGTGCCATTTCCCTGGAGGTTTCAGAATTGTTCTGGCTCTTCTGGTCAGCTTCAGGCTGTGGAATTACAAATGTCATATGAAGACTGGAAAACAGCAGGGATGGAGAACATCTAGAGGAGGCAGGAGAGCATCTTCCCAAATTACCTCGGTGTAATCTGACAGCTGGATCCCATGAAGCATGGAAGCTCTCAGCAAGCCCGTAACCTGGGCTTTCTGGAGTTTCTTAGTGAAGCTCGGCTCCTGCCTTTGGTCACTTACCCACTAGTTTCCCTACTCTTATTCTGCACTCCTGCTCTATATTACTGGAAGACCCCTCACAAGACTCCCAATTGGAGGTTCCCCTTTCTCCAGAGTTTTTCTTGTCTATCTGGTGATCCTTGTTCTCTTATATTTAAGACAGATCCAGGCTATTTTCCACAGGGTGGAGGCAAGGAGCTAGTTTTTATGATGAGGAACCCCTAAATGTCAGAACAAAAGAGCCTTCCCAGAGGCCTCATTAGTCACACTAGTTCTTTGCAGAGAGTACACTCAGGGAGGGGTTTGGTTTGGTTTGGTCTGGTTGGCTTGGTTTCAGCAGAACCTTCCTTTGCTGATGTCTGAGAAGGAAATACCTGTCTTCTAGATGTTCTGACTTGGAGCTGTGTGGTAGCTTGGGAGGTTAACTATTCCTTACACAGACCTCCCATGTGGCACCCATTTTCAGACCCACTTCTCACTCCACATTGCTTCCTGCCTGGCCTCTCTGAGTTCAAAGTTCATGCCATTTCCTCTGGACAGATGGCTCCATTCTACATCAGTGATTCTCAAACTCAACTGCACATTATACACATTGGCTTTAGCCTCACCTGGGTCATTAAAATAACTCTGTTCTCTGGGGCGATGGCAGAGATTCTGACGTAATTGGTACAGAGCTGAGCTCCACGCAGACAGCCTCTTCCATCTGTACTTGAGTTACTAGACACCCCTGGTCTTCTGATTAGTTGCTTCCCATTCTCTGTTTCATATTGTGATTTAAATACCTAACAATATTCTTGTGTCCTTTTTAATTTATGTGAAGTATTTGTACTTATTTATGGAGTACAGTATTATAATTCAATGCATGTATACAATGTATAATGATGAAATGTAAGTAATTAGCATTTTCATCTCCTCAAATATCATTTCTATATTTTGGTAACCTTCTCCTCCAGTAATTTTGAAATATTGAAAGTCTTCTTGCCCTGTTGTGCTGCAGAACACTATCCATCTTCTCATTATCACCTTTTCCTATCTTCTAGTGACACTTATCCTACTCTCTACTGCTATGCTATTGATACAATAATTTTGGCTTCCACAAATGAATGAGGACATGCGGCATTTGTCTTTCTGTCCCTGTTTATTTCATTTAACATATCCTCCAGTTCCACTCGTGTTGCTGCAAATGATAGGATTTTATCCTTTTTATGGCTGGATACTATTCCATTTTGTATATAAGTGGTTATTTCATTTATTCACCATCAATGGACATCTTGGTTGATTGTATATCTTGGCTATTATAAATAATACTGAGATAAATATAGGCATGCAAGAATCTCTTTTATGTAATGATTTCATTTCTTTTGAATCTATACCCAGTAGTGGGATTGCTGGATCATACAGTGGTTTCTTTTGAGTTTTTCAGAAAACCTTCATACTGTTTTCCATAATGGCTATACTAATTTACATTCTCACCAACAGAGTGTAAGAGTCTACATTTCTGTCCATCCTGATGTGAAGTTCCAGTTTTTTCTCCTTAATCTACAACATCAGTGATTTAGTTTTATGAAAAATAAAACATCACATTACATTAAACTTACAGGTTTGAAAATTAGTTTGAAGAATCATTTGCTATAGTTTGGATCCAGAGTGTCCCCCAAAAGCCCAAGTGTTAAAGGCTTGGTTCCCAGTCCATAGCTCTACTCAAAGGTGGCAGAACCTACAATTAAGAGGTGGGACCTAGTTAGAGGAAGTGAGATCATTGAGGGCATGGCCTTGAAGGGACATTGGAATCCCCCCTCCTCTCCTCTCTCTCTACTCCCTACCACCATGAGGGGAGCAGCTTTCTCTGCTACGCACTCCCCACCATTACATTCTGCTCACTACAGGCCCAAAGGCAGCAGGGCCAAGAGACTATGAACTGGAACTTGGGATATCATGGATCAAAATAAAACTTTCTTCCATATAAGTTGATTTATCTCAGGTATTTCTTACAGTGCACAAAACTGATACACCACTGCCTCATTGTTTTACTGTTTTGTTTTGATTTACTCTATACATCTGTTTGGTTTATAATAAACATTTATACATAGCTTTATGTTTGTGTAGCTATAAATACCATTATAGTAAAAATAAATCAACACTGGGTAGTGAAAATTCTTCTTTAAAGGGGATCTTTTTGGGAGAACTATAAATTTTATTGAGTTATTATAGGAAGTAAGGATAAAGGGAATATTTAATAAACACAATGCAAATACCAAATTGAAAAAGTAAACAATAAAATAATCACAATAAACTTTCATTTATAAATAATGATGCAAAAATCCCAAATAAAAATAATATCAAATTGTAGCACATTAAAGGAATAATACATAATATTCCATTAATGTATTTTTAATACATGAGAAAGAGAAAAACCATATAATATATTCATAGATGATGAAAAGAAAATGATAAATTTTGATGTTCTATTATTGATAAAATTTTTGTTAAAATATAAAATGGTACTTACTTTCTTAATATGCTAAAATATGTATGCCTTAAACCCAAAACATCATAAATTGTGGGAGAATCATTTATATTAAAGTTAGGAACAGCCAGGCATGATGGTGCACACCTGTAGACCCAGCACTCAGGAGGCTGAGACAGGAGATTGCTGTGAGTTTCAGGCCAGTCTGAACTACTACATAGTTAGTTCAAGACCAACCTGAACTACATAGTAAGATCCTGTGGGAAACTAGCCATAAGGATCGAGGCACAGCTGACCTTCCCTGCAGACAGGAAGGAGGGAAAAGCAAGCTGTTCCCCCCTTGGCAATATGCTGGCATGTTGGCACATTGCCTGCTCCAGAGAAGTCAACAACACCTGAGATCTACTTTAGAAAAATACTTACCTGGGTGTACTCTGCAAATATAATGAGAAACAGATGATTTTCTATCAACCTAATTGCTTGCTCCCTTGCCTAAGTTGAATAAAAGCAAGGTGAGCCAGTTGCTCAGGGCTCTTTGTCCACTAGAGGCAAGAGCCCCCGGCCCCTCTTTCAAAAATATCTCTGTGTCTTGACTTTAATCTCCATTCACCCCCTCCAGTTAGGCATTCCTAGCAGGCTGGTTTCCTGCAAGACCCTGTCTCAAAAATAAAAAATAAAGTTAGGAACAAAACAAAGACATTTATTATCATCACTCTATTTCACATGGTTTTGGAAGTATTAAGAAGTGCAATTATACATGAGAAATTAATGAGGCATAAAAATTGAAAAGAAGCAATATTTATAATCATTGGTTGATAGTATGGTTATTTACCCAGAAATTCAAGGGGATAAAATGAAAAACTATTATAAACATCTGGGAAATTTAGTAATATTGCTTAATATGTGTAATTTTATCATACTCACATAGCTAAAAGATATAGTGGGGAAAAGATTATTTTACAATAGCAACAAAGTTGCTGAACCATTGTAATTTCACTAAGGTATACCTTTTGACTTTTGTACCTGCGGGGAGCCCCTGCAGAATGCTTCAAAGCTCAGGGCATCTGAGGACACCTGAGGACATGACCTTGCTCTTTGGCGCAGGCGCACAGCAGGATACACTTATGTAACCATTACTTAACACAGGCAACTACACATGCCCCATGGTTAAGTCACTGTACAAGAATGTAAATATGTGATAATGACATATATAAGGGCTGGACAACAAAGACGCTTGCTTGCTGTTTTGTTGTTGTTGGCCCCATGTGCATTCTTTTCCCTGGGGATCTCACCCATGAAAATACCCTTTCAGCCCCGTGGCTCTGACAGAATCATGTGTATACATCATATAATAAAAATGAAAAGGTGGACTCAGAGTAGCTCAGTGGTAGAGCATGTGTTTAGCATGATAAGGCCTTGGGTTTGATAGCCAGCATTTTAAAATTACTATTAAATCATTTTAATTTTTTAATTTAAAAAATGCAGAGTTTATGAATTATTTGAATTCTGACAAGCCCTGAAATAGGACATTAATATGCTTAGAACAGCCTGGTAGCAAAAGAAATGTTTCCTTCCTTTTCCACTCACTCTGTGCTGTGGCTGACCCTGGATCTGGGCCAAGTGCTTTTCCTGTCAAGGTCCTCCCCTCTGTCTATCTTGGGCAGTGAGCTGGGCTGTGATGTCCTGAAGGTCCGTCACCCAAGGCCTATCTTCCTCAGGCACATTCCAGGAAGCATCTCTGTCACATGGTTATCTCCAAGAAAGTTCTGATTGGTTATCTCCAAGAAAGTTCTGAAAGTCCCCTGGTAGGGACTAAGAGGGTCAGAGGTCAGTAGCCAAAAGTCTGGCTGACCACTGAAGGGCTTACCTCTACTACTTCCATGTTTGAATAGCAAAATAACAGTTCATAACCCCTGATGGAGAAAACTTTGGTAAGTTTCTTAGTCCATTTGTGCTGCTATACGCTAAAAACTTCAGAGTGGGTAAATTATAAAGAACAGAAATGTATTTCTGGGACGGTGAGATGGCTCAGCGGCATAAGCGCCTGCCTGGCAAGCGCAAGGTCCTGAATTCGACTCCCGGAACCCACATACAGAAAAAGGGCTGGTGATATCGCTCAGCGGCACGGGCGCCTGCTGGCACACGAGGTCCTGAGGTTGACCCCCGCTACCCAAAAAAAAAAAAAAAAAAAAGAAATGTATTTCTCACAGCTCTGAAAGCTAGGAGTTTAACAAGCCAATAGATTCAGCGTTTGCTGAGGGCTTCTTTCTGATTCCAAGATGATGTCTTGTTGCTCCAGAAGGGACAAATGCTGTGTCCTCATGTGGCAGAAAGTGAAAGCACAAAAATGGGACAAACTTTGTCTATGAAGCTCTTGTCTATGAGTACATAATCCAGCTCAGTCCCCTCCTTGGAGCACTCTACTCTCATAACTCAGTCACCTCCTAGGGACCACACCTCTTAATAAGGTCACACTGGGGATAAAGTTTCAATATGAATTTCCAAAGAGACACCACCATTCAAACCATAGCATGGGGAGGTCAGGGGAGTAGCTCATGCTACTTTGGTGACTCAGTGGGATGGATCCAGAAGACTGGGAGTCTAGTCCCAGCTCCACCTTGAGGGGTGATAGTTGAAGACTTTGAGGTAAAGGGAGAAGCAGAGCAGACCTCACCAAGGCTCTTCATGGTCCCGGTGCATCGTGGTCTAGGTAATCTCTTGGGCTTTTCTGGATCTTCTCATAGACAGTGTGGACTTCCAGAGTCAGCCTAGGGCTCTGTGCATGGCAGCTGCCCTTGTCCACATCATTCTACAAGTCAAGTGGGATTGATCAGTGGTCTTGGTCAGCTTCTCAGAGTCAGGTAAGGTGCCTGTCAAGCTTCATCTCTGCGTGCCTCCTCCACCCAATCAGGTAGCTCTGGATCTTGACCTGGTAACTCCCCAATATACAGATTTGGCCCAGACCCCTCTCCTTGAACTCCACAGTCTTTGTACTTGCTCTGACTTCTGCCCAGGATGCTACTTCCCCTCCAAGTACCGAACACCTCCACAATGACCCTTCCTCCTCTCTTCCACAGTCTCTCTTCTCCATGCTCTTTTCTCTGACATCCTTGTGAAAACTGTTAAACCCACCACCACCATGTTCTCTGTCCCTCTTCCCTGCTCTATTTTCTCCTTAGCACTTATTCTCATCCAATACTTCATGTACTGTATTTAGTTTATTTGTCATTCTCCCCACCTTACTCACCTCCACTACAGTGTGTATTCTATGAGGGGAAGGACTTTTATTCTTTCGTAGCCCAGATCAGAACAATTCTAAGAACACAGTAGGTACTCAATAAATAACTATTAGACAATTTCGTACATCATCTTGACGGCCCTCACTACAAAAGTATTTTGGAAAACTGCAAAGCACTATCTAAATGTGAGGCATTGTAGTTGTCATCCATATTTTATCAGAATAAACTGAGATTCATGGAGGCAAAGTAATGCTTATAAGGTTGAACCAGAAGTCGGTATCAGAGCTGAGTCTCACAACCATCTCTGCTGACTCTTCCTTCCTGATACCTGGTCTTATTTGGAGCTTTTCTCCCTGTGTCCTGAGAGTGTGTTCATTTCCCCCAAGAGGCTGGGAGCTCCCAAGGCAGGGACAGAGGTTGGAAGGGCACTTCAGGACAGGTCCAAGTGTCTGGGCTGGGTGTCACCTGACTTGTTTTCCTTCCTCAAAGCTACCAGTCCCCTCTTTTTGTGCTACTCTCATAGTGAGAAATTGTGCCTGGGGTTCCAGTGAGCTATTTCCTGAGTCCCCTGAGTCCTAGGTTAGGTGGAAACATAATTCAAGGAACCTAAGATTGGATGCCACAATGTGCCCAGCATGGAGGCAGTTAGAGGTAGCAGATAAGCTGGGACAGAATAGACCCCCGTTCTGCTGTGCTTGAGGTAACTCTTGGGTAAGTCCAGTGATCCACCTCAGTCCGACTTTGCCCCATTATAAACTGCTGTATTAGACTGGGGGATTTCTAAGGTCCTTAATATATGTGTCTCAATGATTTGGAATCATCCCCTCTCTAGAGAAGTGAAAGTATGGGTGAAATGAGGACCCAGCCACTGGTCCCCCTGGGAGCCCAGCATGCAGCTCTTCTGCCCTTCACTCTGCTCACTCTTCAGCCCAGTGGTTCTTCAGCCCAGCTCCAAATAATGAATCTTGGAGCTTGGTAGAAATAGAGGTTTCCAGTCTATACTAGACTCACCAAATCACAGACTCTGTGAGTGGTCCCAACAATCTCCATGTTGCCAAACCTCCAGGGCCCTCTCCTCCCCAGCCCAGCCCATCTCCAGGTCTTCCCCTTAGTAGGATCATCCAATCCAGGACCACCTCACCAACTTCCAACAAAAGGCCCGTAGCCACTGAGGTCCCATTCCAGGGATGCTTCAGAGCTCTCACACAAAGGGGTGGCATTCAAGGCGGGTCTAAGGCAGGGAGGAGGGACAGAGCCAGGGGGGTCAGGAAAGGTGACAAGTTCCTCATGCTCCTTAGACCCTTGAGTCTGTCCTGCCTCTAGGCCCAGCTAAGGCTCACTTCTACTTCATCTGGGTCTTGTACCACCAGAATCTGGTCACTTCCACTCTTGCCTATCCTGCGGCCTTAGTTTCAGCTTGAAGTGAGGAGCCCCTCCAGGGCTTTCACCTCTCTTCTGCTACCAAGTTATATGCCTTTGGGTCTGTCATTCACCTCACTTAGCCTCCCCCTTCTCCTGGGTACAGGAAGGATCTGTACAGTGAGGATCTGAGTACAGTGCATCTGATGAGATGCACAGGACAGGCAACCTCCCTTTGCACCACAGTTCCCAACATGCTGTGGGTGCTCAGGCTCACAGCCATGGCAAGGACTTCACCCACAGCCTGACAGTGCAGCCAAGTGTCCTAGACTTCCTGGGAAAATCATGTTGGCTGCCCTGACTTGATTCTCTCAGACTCACCTTTGGGTGTCTCTCGGGTCTGATCTCTGCATAGGGTGCATCATGGCTGTCAAGTCCACCAGTCTGCAGGGCAGCACAGTCCTCTGTGGGAAGGGTCTGGGGAGCAGCTGCTGAAGCTGGCCCTGCTGGCAGGAGAGTGGCTCCACCTGTACACAGCAGACTCAGTGAGTGTACGCAATTGAAGTGACCCCTCATCAGGCCCAGCCAAGCGCAGCCCTTGCTCCCTCAGCTGTAAATGCAGGTCCGAGACCCCTGCCCTGTGCCTGTGCCCACCACCTTTCCTTTCAGGGCATTCACACACCTCTTGCCCCTAGCAATGCTTCACCCAGGCTTCCACCATGGAAGAACCTTTGTCTGCCCATTGTCCTCCCCAACTGCCCACTCTCGCATCACTGCCTTTCCAGAGTACCCCCATTCCATAGGGTCTCTCCAGTACTTACCTCGCTCAGTATTCATCTTCCTCCTCTTCCAGATGCATACCCCAGCCCCCAGACTCATTATCAGAAACACTGCAAGAAATCCTTTCCAAAGCCATTTGCTCAGGAGAGAACCTGGGGTCAAAGACAACCAGATGTCAGAGCTGCAGGTGGGGACTCTGGCTCCAGGCCTGTGTCCCAGTGTGCAACCTCCTGTGGCCTACATGGATTTCCTTCCTTCCCATCTCTCTGCAACTGGCCACTGCCACACTGCTGTGCCAGGCCTTCTGTCCCATCTTTGTTTTCACTGGCTAGGGAGGCACTGTTCATCCTTTTGCTCTGTTTCTCTTTGTTCCTTACAGACCCCCAAAGGCAAGAGCACTGCAAGAGGGAGAGGGCATGGACAGGTCTGTGTTCTTCGCACCTCTGCATTTGCACTCTCTGTCTGGGATATCTTTCATAAATGTCCACAAGAAAATTCCAGCTCATCCTTTAAGGCCTAAGGGATACCCTTCTCAGTGATGCCTTTTCCCAACTCCTATAGCAGCTTCTCGATTTTTTTCTTGAACCACCCTAGTATTTACTTGAACCGCAGAATTAACATTTGGCTCTTTATTTAGAAATGCATTCATCCTCTTTTTACTATTTGTAATCTAGTAATTACTGACATGCTATGTCATATGGATCACCTGCTTTGCTCATCTTTATAGATAGAAAGGTTTAAAAAATTGTATAACTTATTCAAGGTCACACAGCCAAGAGGTGGCAAAGTCCCCCTTGCATTGTATATCTGAGGTTGATCAATTTTCCACTTTGACCCCTCAGCACACAGTAAGTGCTCAGTGCAAGTTTGTGGATTGAATGCTAAATGAAGTGATGAGGAAGAGACTGCAGATGAGAGCCCCAAAGGAGCAAGCAAAGCTCAGAGGGACACTGGTGGACAGGACAGCTGCCCTGATGATTGTACCTCCTTTTTTATCTCAGTTGCTCCTGTTGTGTAGTCCTGGGAAAGTAGGAGTGTTGCTATTTTATGAAACCAGGGCCTGCGGATGCACTTTCATTGTAAGAGCTCCCATGCCCTGAGCCACCCCATGCAGTCCCTTGTACAGCTAGGTGAGCCCCCAGGCTGGCGGGAATCATGGTAACCGGTTGTGTGACTGCAGGTGTCCATACTGCTCACAGGAGGCTGACTGTGGCTCATGTAGTCAGAGGCAGTAACCATTTTTGGAACGGGGATGTCTGGCCTGCAGCTGAAACACCAGGCCTCTATCAGCCTGCCTGAGCCATGCCTGTACAGCCCACCCAGACAGGGAGCCTGAGTGTGGGGGACAAGAGCATCCTAGGGCTGGGGGTGCTCATCAGTCCTTACTGAAGTCC
The DNA here is from genome assembly GCA_028451465.1 of Erethizon dorsatum. Classification (NCBI taxonomy): domain Eukaryota; kingdom Metazoa; phylum Chordata; class Mammalia; order Rodentia; family Erethizontidae; genus Erethizon; species Erethizon dorsatum. The sequence continues at coordinate 69,873,844 of CM051829.1, read as the reverse complement.
TTCTCCTCTCCTGCTTGGATTCTGTTGGCCCTGGGAACAGAGGTGGCTGCAGGCCAATCCATAGCTATGCCTGGGTAATGCAGCAATCTCCAGGATACAGCTGTTCATCAGGGTGGGATCTTCAGGCTGTGGTTTATGAACAGCCTTATAGTGCTCCTCAGCCCACTGCCTTCCCTCCCTCATTCACTACTAGTTCACTTCCATCTCTAATCTTTGACGATCACACTCACCGCTCTGTGAACAGATGCGCCCCAGGTCTAATGTTGCATTCTTCTGGTCTGCAGGGTTGCTGACCACACAGGTGAGGTGGTCATCATGCAGCTGGCTCAGGGGCAGGCTCAGACTTAGATTTCTGGAGCTGAGGGCTTTTGTCAATGACTCTCTCTGCTCCAGCTCCCTGAGCAAGTCTGTGTTCAGCCAGGTCACTGTCACATTCTCTGTGGTCCCTGGGGTTCCACATTCCAGGCTGAGGTTGCACCAGGCTGTTGTCTTGGATGACAAATGAATCAGAATTTGGGGGCAAGGGATGGGGTCTGGGATGAGAGAAGACAAAAGAGAAACAGTATGAGGACTAGAGGCTCACCTGAGCATATCAACTACACTTCCCTGTGTGACACACCAGTGTGAGGTTGACCATTTTCTAAACTCACGACTGGGAAAGGAACCAACCCCACATCACCCAGGGTTCTGACTCCCAGTCCAGGGGAAGATGGCTGGGACTTTTCCTGCTCAGAGAAGGGATGTGGAGCACCTTGTCGATGGTCTACTCCAAGGAGCAAGGTGAGGATCACTTCCTGGAGCTTCCCCAGGTTGCCCTGGCCCTCACCACAGTCCTCAGCTCCTTCAAGGTCACACTGCTCAGGAATTTTGCATGACCTCTGTGGGAAAATAGATTTGAATGTGGAATTTATAACCTTTCCTTCTAGCATTAAGCTAGAAGTACAATTTAGGATACACAAATATTTAGGAGGTTAATTACTTCTCTAAAAAAAACTCAAGGGTATATAGAAAAAATGAAAAATGAATTCAAGAATGAGGAAGAGAGAGAGAGAGAACAGCATAACTAAAGACACAAAAGAGGACATCCACAGCTGCTGCAGAAAGTGGCAAGAATGAGGGGATACATGTGTTTGAAACAAGGGGGAGTATTTTAAGAGGAATTAATAGCAATGTGTCTTTTACTGTAATAATTTTTAAAATTTAGACATTTGCCGTGTTTTGATCACACCTCATATGTTTCCAGGCACAGCCCCAAAGGCTTCACATTAACCCATTTAATTCTCATCATAATCCTGTGATTTTTTGGAGTTGCTGTGCCAGCAGAATCATCTAGGGGAGGGGTAGGTACACTTTCTTGGAAAGGGTGAGATAGTAAATATTTTAAATTTTAAAGACTGCAAGGTGATAGCTATAAAACTCTGTCTTTATAATGCAAAGCAGCCAAATACAGTAAAGGAATGAATATGGCTGCATTCCAACCACACTTCACTTACCAAAAAAGGCATTGTGCTGAATTTGACCTGTGGCCCAAATTTGCCAATCACATTCCCACTAGGTGAGGATCTGCCTGTCACGCAGGGCAGGCGTGGGATATGGCTATTCCCCCGGAGAGCCACCAGCACACATCAGAGAAGGGCCACGTGGGTGAGGTAAAGAGTAGTGTGTTGGTTACTTTTCTCTCATTGCTGAGACAAAATACCCAACACCCAAGGTTATAGGAGGAAAGGTTTATTTATTTCACAGTTTGTGGAGGATTCAGTCCATAATCAGCTGGCTCCAAGGCAGGGTGGCGTGGCAGAGGAGCAACAGTTCATGGCAGCAGAAGACACCAAAAGCAACAAGATCAAAAAGGGAGAAGCACAAGAGAAGACTCTCTGCCCCTTATTTTGTATGCAGGCTACCCACCTTAGGGTGGGCGTAGCACTCACCCATAATCCCAGCACTAGACAGTGAATCAATCTCTAACTCTAGATTCAGCCGCCTCTGAAAAGCACCACCCCCATGCCGGCATGAGGCTTTGGGGGGACATCTAGACACAAACCATAACGAGTAGCAAATCTGGAGGCTGGCATATGAAGAAAAGTGTCAAGAAATGAGGCTGGAGAGGTGACCAGCAGCCAGATCCTGAGGGGGTTGGACCCTTCCTGTCACTTAGCCTGTGAAGCACGGGGCTAGGGAGCATTGGTTCCTTCTAAGCAGGGAACAGCATTGAGTCTTTTAAAGACAAGAATAGCAGTTGTACGGAGGGTGACTTCAAAGAGGAAACCCAAGGCCAGACTAGAGGCACAGAAGCCAGTTAGGAGGCTGCTGCAAATTGTCTCGCAGAGGTGAGGGAGGATGGATGGAAGCAGAGAGCACCCAACAGTGGGAGAGTGCTCTGGGAGCTGGACACCCTCAGACTCCACTCCCTTTTCTCATTTTTCTCCCACTTCCTCCACTGCATCATCTGCCCACCGACCTCTGCTTCCCAGGGAGGTGGTTGGTTTTTCATTGGCCTGGTAGATCCAGGGCACAGGGGGTCAGTCACCTTCTGTAGCTTCTGCTTGGGTCTAGGGCAGTTTTGCTTTCAGAACTGGGCAACTGGACTTCATATGAGTTTGTCTAAGAGTATTTTACCTAATGATTAGCTCTAACATTCAATTTCCCTGTCAGTGTTTCCAGTGCTCTTTTAATGGAACTTTTTTCTTTTTTGTTTTTATTATTTTAGTTTATTAGTACAGGTGCATAGTACATAATGTTTACATTCCTTGTGGGAAGTTGGCACATGTACATAACACATCTTAATTCCTTTTCTCATCCACTTTCCCTTTTCTCCCTCCCCCTCCACCCATCCCTTGATCCCCTTTCTTTATTTTTGTGCATGTTTGCAGCACAGAGTGATTTTTTAAAAAATGTTTTTCAATGTACAGCTTTATCGTTCAGCTTTTATCAACTTCTTTCCATGATAAATTTTTTAAATCAGTTTCTGAACTAACTAAGGACATTGCTGATATGTTTGTATTTCTAGTAATTTTACAGTATTTAATGATTAAAGAAAAAAATTTACTTTTATTTTGTGGGTACCAAGGGTCGAACTCAGGACCTCACACACCAGCAGGCACCCATGCCGCTAAGCGATATCACCAGCTCTTTTCTCGTATGTGGGTACTGGGAGTTGAACTCAGGACCTCGCGCTTGCCAGGCAGGCACTTATGCCGCTGAGCTATCTCACTGGCCCATTTTTACCTTTTTGAGTAGCTCCCTCCTCCCCATTTCATGTGTATTTCTTATACACTATAAAAAAGTTAAGCTGGTCTTCCCCAAGACATGTTCTTAAAATTTAGTTTCTATTTTTAGGACCTCAGAAAAGATGCAAAAACTCCTAAAAAGGAGTTAGCTTTTTTTAATGTGATTTTTGCCTAACTTCTTTTAGAAAAGAGGTTATTGGAATGCCTGGCTGGACATGGAACCATACTTACCATACACACAGAGTCTAAAGGCTTCCTTGTGGGATTTTCCTGAGTGGAATTTGATTTCCACTGTATACAGTCCACTCATTTCTGTAGTGAGATTCATGATGCTCAAAGAAAAGGTCTCTGTCACCTTGAATCTGTGCTTGTATTTGTCTTCAAGGTCATACCAGTCATGGCTCAGGGTATTAGGCTTCCAAGACACCAGAAACTGGTTTTTCTCACCCTCAGAATTCCAATTCCACTCTATTTGTCGGATGGTAGGACCCAAGGAGGAGTTCAATGGCAGCTGAACAGATTCTCCCACAGTCCTGGTCAGTGTGCATGAAAGGCTGTGGTCTTTGAGAGTCTGGAGCCCTGATAAAGGAAAAGTTATAATTAGTAGAAATAGCAGAAGAAAAGTGTGAACAATATGTTGTATCTACACTATGATTTCACATCACATCACATTAATCACATTAATTTTGATATTTCCAAAAAGAGAATTTTCCCCATTTTTACAGAAGCTACAGTAGTACCCTGTTTAGGTGTTGATTTCACCTGCAATATGTCAGTTTTGATTCTAGCATGTCTCATTCCCCTGGACACCCGCTCCTTCCTTTTCTTGGAGTTTGTAACCAACATGTTTCTTGATCTAATTCCAAGAAAAAGAAGCTGACTCTATTAAAGTTGTTAAATAATCCAACATTTTCTTTTATTTGCATGCACTGGAAGATATTGCTTCATCTTCGTTTTTCCTCCACCCACTGCAGTGTGGCTTCTGGCATTTCACTCCTCTGAAACTGCTCTTGATTAGGTCACTAATAATCCCCAATTATCAAATGCAATTGTCACTGCTCAATCCTAGTCTTGTGGCATTTGATGTGTGACTTGCTCTTTCTTCCTTGAACTCTACTTGTTTGGTACAATTTTTACCCCTCTGGCCTCTCAGACCACCTCAATTCCATAAATGGTTAATGACCAATGTGCTGGTTATTAGGGTACCATGACGAACAACCAGGCCAGATCTCTGCTCTCATGAAATTTCCATTTTAATAAATGAGACTGCTGAAAAGGGGAAGTAAAATCAAAATATATTTCAGATCGTTATAAGTGATATGAAGAAAATTAAAAGAATGGTACAGATTTCATATCTGTTACCTAGCCTTGGAATTTACTTCTTAAAATATCAGCATTTTCTATTTTAAGAGTCAGAGCCCACCTCCTTTCTCAGACTCCCCTGCACACAACAGCTCATGACCTAGGCTCCTGCCATTATGTGCACCTATCCCAGGCTCTCAAACACAAACTAGTGACTTAGAAACTGGTAGACCACAAGATCTGTACTATCAGTCATGATATTCGTGGCAGGAGCCACATCCAGTGGCCTGAGGCAATGGTGACAGTGTTTCTGGGGTTCTGCGGGCTGTGGTGTCTGTGCCAGGCAGGATAGGCCAACTGCTACTGGACCAGCTCTGGTCACATGACTGAGGATGTGGTTCCTGGGTGAGCAGTCTCAAAGCCTGGTATTCTGGACCCCTCAAAGTTCTACAGGTACCTCCTATATTTTAATGAACACATCCATTTAGTCACCTGGTTTTGGTTGCTTGTCACCAAGCACCCTGATTGGCACCTGAGATTATGCATTAGAATAGTGGTGATGTGCTTAAGGTATATGTGTGTTATTCAAGAAAGGTCCCTAAGTTGGGCTCAGTGAAGCAGTGTCCTGAATGATGACAGGTTCCAGGCAGAGAAAAGAGCACATAGCAAGCTTCCAATCTAGAAACTAGTGTGGCCTGCATGGGATGAAAGGAAAAGCCATGGCTAGAACAAAATGAGTGAAGAACAGAATTTAAGAGATTGGGAGGCAGGGAGGGGAGTTTGGATGGATTCTAAGTACAACAAAAAGCCACTAGTTGGTCTTTAGCAGAGTGATAGCATGTGGTTTATATTTTTAACAATCACTTCTGAACAGATACTCTGCGGAAAATGATTTATAGGAGGGCAAAAGTCAAAAGGGCACTCCAGTGAGGAAGTTTCTTCAACACAGTAAGAGAAAGATGATGGCAGAGAAGGGGCAGGTTGGAAAGATTTGGAGAAAATAATTGGAGGTAGAGCAGGGAAGATGACTGAGGAGTGTCAGAGTAAAGGAATTGAAGAATCAAGGGTGACGTCCAGGTTTGGGCTCAAGAAAATACATAGACAGTGGTGTCATTTGCTGAGCTAGTAAAGTCTGGGGGAAGAGAAGGAGTGGGGTGAAAGAAGGTATAAAATAAAAATTCCATTTTAGACATGTTACTCCGCCTTCCTAGAACAGATGCTAAATGGGTCTGAAGCTCAGGACAAAGGCCACAGCTGTGGATGCGACCATGAGCACAACCATGCTACTTAAAGCCATAAAATTAACTAAAAATCACGGAGAGGGGGGTTATAGCTACAGAAAGTGTTGCACTATTACACAGTTTGAGCCCATTGAAAGAGATGGAAAAGGCATAACCAAGGAAAAACCAGAGGAGTGTGGTGCTGCAAAAGACAAAGGAGGGAGGTATTTCAAGAAGAAAGGGTGATTAACTATGGTCATACTGCTGAGGTGAACTGGGACAACCTTCTGTTTTTTTCTTTTCCTCCTTAGTGGTTTCAAAATTCTTCTGTGCTGATCCATGCTATCAGTACCTACCATCCTAACAAACATTTTGCTTTGTTAGAATGTGAAAATATCCAAACACCTCTAACCCACCCCCATACTCATCTTCTACTGCCAACTACCCACCACCACACCCATAGGGCAAAAATGTACAGCACTCACCAACCCACTCTCTCTGCTCACCTCACAGTCTCTAATATTTTTAATTGTCTCCATGCAACATCCTTCCAACTGGGAAGTTTTCATTAAATAGTCAAACCTTCGAGTTTAGAGTGTTACTAGATTTTCTCTGAAAATATGATTCTTTTATTTCAAGAATCTTTAAGTATCACTTAAATTGCAAGTTCCCAGTCACATTACTATCATCATTGTGGTTGAAATATATTTGTGTAGGGTTTTTTTTTTTTTTTTTTCTTTTTTTTTTGGTCTATGTTTACTCTTTATCTTTTCCTACCCTTGAAATCACTATTATGATTAATTTGTTATCTGAAGGAGAGATCTGGGATCAGCGAAACACAGACATTAGGGAATTCCCAGAAACCAACTGAATCTGTCATAGTCTGGAATAAATCTGAGCCTGCTGATTCTTCTCTGTCTCTGTCTCTATCTCTGTCTCTGTCTCTCTCTCTCTCCTCTCTCTCTCTGTTTTCCTCCCCCCCTCTCTTTCTCTCTCTCTCTCCTACCTTCCCTTCCCTTTCCTTTCCTCCCTTCCTTCCTCTCTCATATTTTAAGAAAACTTATTAAGATTTTTCTCACCAGGCTACAGAAAAGATACTTTGCCATGTACAGGGAGATAGAGTTCCAATCTACAGTAAAATTGGGATCAAGTTCACCAGGCTGGCTAGGGGGTGGCAATGAGAGAGTCTCTGATTTGGGTACCAGAGGAAAGCAGGTACAGGGATTCAGGGGTGGTAAAGGAAGCCAGATATGGGAAAGGAGAAGGAAGGAGAAACTCACCACTCCAAAATCCACTGGGGTGGGAGGTTGGAAAGGGAAGTGCCCCGTCACTTACACCAAGGTCTACAATGCATATCGCCTTGGGAGTTATTTGGCTGTCTGAGGAGGAGCTGGCAAATCAGCAGCTGTCTGAAGACGGAACAGGCTCCAATTCTTTCTACTTCCCCACTGAGAAGGGGAACACAGTAAGCAAAATATTTACAAAACAGGGTTTCAGAGATACTGAAAGCTGGAAAGCAGTGTATGAGATGCTGGTGTCCTCTCAGGAGTTGGAGAAAACAAGTGCATCACAGCAATTCGAGTCCTGAATCTGAGCACTAAAATATCTGTGGTCCAGAGGCAGTGCTGGTGAACAGAATCTTTAAGTCATGGGACGATTTAGGAATGCAAATCCGAACACAGATAAACCTGAGGCTGGGGAGCCTGTGCCAGAGACAACACCTAGGAGTGCCAGGACTAATCAAGAACCCGCACCTGAATGCTGAAAAAATTTCAGCCCTAGAGCCGAACAAACAAACATCTTCTGGGTATAGCAGGGCTCTGGGAAAGAACAGCCCAGATGAACATAAAGAAGAGACTCACTCATCACTTTCCCACACACCGGAAGTATTATGCTTAAGGGACATCTCATGTTCTGTCCATACCTGCTGTTAGCCACCTGCAGGGAAGCCCCCCAGCGACTCCTCTGGGGACTGCTGAAGGCAGGAAATCCTGGGGCTTCAACTAGCATGTAGGTTAGACAGTGACATTCTGGGAAGGATACTGAAAAAAGACTGAAGGCAGAGGATCGGAGAGTGGCACCCAGGTCACAGGGAGTCTGATGAAGCACTAGCTGGAAGGCTACCAGAGGAAAAACGCAGAGGCAAACACAGGATTTTCCCTGTAGGGAAAGGTGTGGAAAGTAAGAAGGCTCTGGAGGAAGTTGATAGATAACCAGAAGCTAGGCTAATTATACCACATCCACCCCTCCCCAAATTAACTGAGGTAGTAGCTCCAGGGACCAAGACAAAGGCCTGCAGTTAGCCACACTAAAAGCACTGATTGCAGCCAGGAGGCAGGACCAGGGAAACAACTGGATCTGCAGGATTCCTGGTGCACAGGCAGGTAATTAAGCAAACCATAGCTGGGGGATGGGGCACAACTCAGTTGAACTCCAACTGCAGTATAAATGGGACCATAAGGAAACTTTGGTTTTATGCTCTTACAACGAGATGTTTTTGGTTGTTTCTTTTTATTATTTTTATTTTTTAGTATTTCTCATTCTTCTTCTTACTCTCATTGTATTTTATCTCTTCTTTTTCTTCAATTTCCCCTTCTTTTCTATTCTTCTTTCTTATCTATTTATGCACTTATCTTCCCTTTGATGTGTGTGTGTGTGTGTGTGTGTGTGTGTGTGAGAGAGAGAGAGAGAGAGAGAGAGAGAGAGAGAATGAGGTGCCTGTGCATGTGCAAAGGAGAAGAATTAACCAGTGCTTTAACTTAAATACTATCTTATAAGGGCACGTCAGGGTAATCCTTACCATAATTATGCAAGAAGGATATAAATATAAATAAATTCTCAATATATTAACAAGTTTTGACAATCTGACAGTTTCCCTTAATCTGCAATTGTACTTCACTCTATATTCCTTTTCCTGCTTACAAAATTCTCCTCTCAAATATCCTCAACACCAGCACTTTACTCCAGCTATAAATATAATTCCAGTAGCGAATGAACTCCTGTTTGGTTTTCGCCTATTGAGATATCTCTTCTCTCTCTGTTTTTCTGCCTTACCCCTTTCCTTTTCCTCTTCATTTCTCCTTCGTCCTTTCTCCACATCCTAATCTAACTGTTGACAGCAGAATAGGTCGGTCACAAGGGACATTGATAAAAAGGTGAAATTGTTAAAACAAGTTTTAGTGTATATGATTGGTATATGATTTGATGTGTTGATATTGTTATAACCTGTAGGAATTCTTCCCTTGCAACACAGTGACTGGGTCCAATCCTATTAAACTGCATAAGCAGAAAAGGTAGATAGTACCAAGGAGCAAACAAACCCAAGATTATGTCACTGGGAAGCAGACACTAGCAAAAGGATCTCCACACTAACCACAGATTTTCCCATTCTAGTTGATCCTAAACCCTTATCACAAATAAATAAATAAACAAACAAATAAATAAATAAGAAAACAAGCCACCAAAATGCCACCAAAAACTCCCAACTCACCCAAAGCAGATCTGAGGCCATGGCAAGGAAATCAACAACAAAGCAGCTGAGTTATACGAAATAATTGAAGAAGAAAAAGAAACTCAGTGAACTCAAAGATGATATAACCAAACAGATAGCAGAATTAGTAATTAAGCTGATTGATGAGCTTAAGTAACATTGAAATAAAAAATTATAAGAGCTAAACAAAATAATTCAAAACATTAATGACAAATTAGCAAAAAATTAGAGTTGATTAAATTCTGCCAAACAGAAACCAGAGATAAAGAATTCAACTGAATGTACGAGTAACCAAAATGGCCAATGAGAAAATATCAGATTTACAAGACAGTTCTGATAAACAAAACCATGTATTCAGAGATACCTTAAAAACAATAAGGGAGAAAGGAAAATAGATCCAGCAGCTAGGAGATGCTGCGAAGAAGACTAATATAACATTATTTGGAGCTAAATAAATGTCAAAGGTCAGCACATATGGAATAACTAATCTGTGTATATATATAATCGCAGAAAACTTGTCAAATGTGGGGAAAGAACTCAACATACAAGTAAGCAAGTCATATAGATCATAAAATAACCTCATGCAGAGAATAACTTCTATACAAATAGCATAGTCAAAATGCCAGAAGTCCAACACAAGCACAGAACCTTAAAAGCTGTAAGAGAAAAGCATTTATAAATTTCAACCCATTATGATTACAGCAGACTTCTCAACACAAACCTCAAAGGCCAGAAGACCTTGGAGTAAAGTGTTTCAAGCCCTAAAAGAAAACAACTTTCAGCTGACACTAATATATCCTGCAAAATTATGTTTCAAAATTCGTGGACAAATAAGGAAGTTCCAGGTCAAAGAACACCTTAAGAAATTTATGACTGCCAAAACAGAACTCCAAAAAATTCTCAAGGATATCATAAATACAGACAGTGAAGCCAGCAATGCCAAAAGACGGAATGAATATATCAGGAAAGATGAGAGGTTAAACAAAAGGAAAAAATAAGGAAATCAGCAACAGAAAAATAATCCAATGATAGAAATAAGTCAGTACCTTTCAGAAATAACTCTCAACACAAGTGGCCTCATCCCTGAAATCAAAACCACATTTTTGTAGACTGGATCAAAAAAAACAAAAAACAAAAAACAAAAAACAAAACAAAAAAAAACACCACCTAATGGTATACAGCAAAAAGAGTCATACTTAATTCTAAAAGAAACTCATAGACTGAAAATCAAAGAAAATCACAGACTGAAATATAGAAGACAATATTCTATCTGTCAGGACCCCAAAAGCAAATAAGAGTAGCTATCCCATTTTCAGACAAAGTGGACTTTAAGCTATAACTGATCACTTAACTACATATTAGTTAAGTGAAGAATTCAACAGAAAGAGACAACAATCGGAAATATATACGTGCGAAATACTGGCACACCCAACTTCAAAAACAAACAGTAATGGACAGAAAAGATCAAACACACACCAGTCCACAAATAGAGGGGAACTCAATACCCCATTTTCTCAAATAAACATCAACTAGAAAAAAAATCAACACAGAAATGTGAGAATTGAACCACCTTTTGGAACTAACGGACTTAAGTATACACAGTGTTCTATACTATACAAGAGAATACACGTCCTTCTCAGGAGCACATGGAACTTTTTCATAGTAGACCGCACACTAGCATATAAAGCTTGCTTATATAAATACAAAGGACTCTAAACTGTCCCATGTATATATTCAAATCATAGTGTACCAAAGCTAGAAATCAATGGCAAAGAAACTCCAGAAATTTGGCAAATGCCTGGACATTAAATAACACACTCTTGGATAATTAATGGGTGATGGAAGAAATTAAACAGTTCCTAGGATCAAACATAATGCCAGCTCAACATATAAGAACCCATAGGACACAATGAAAAAAGGCCAAAGAGGGATGATTACTACTATGAATGCTCACATTAGAAGAAGAGTGATCCCGAATAATCTAATGATGTACTTCAAGGTCCTAAAAAGAGAAGAACATTCTGATACCAAACCTAGTGCAAGAAAGGAAATTATAAAGGTCAGAGTGGAAATTAATGAAATTGAAATAAAAAAACAATACAAAGAATCAGTGAAATAAAGGGCTTGTTCTATGAAAGAATAAATGAAATAGATAAACCCTTAACCAAACATAACAAAACAAGGAAGGATAGAAAAGACCCTTATCAACACAATTGGAAATGAAAAAGAAGAAATCACAATGGACACAACTTATATCCAGAAGATTCTTAGTAACTATTATGAAAAATTTACTCCAACCAATTGGGAAATCTGGAAGAAATGAACAGTGATATATGAATTCATATAAGAAATATGAATTACCAAAACTTAACCAAAAAGATATAAAAATCCTGAATAATCTAATAACAGGTAATGTAATTGAGACAGTAAACCACCCAGGACCCAGCGAATTTCTTATAATTTCTTACAAGAAATTCTGGTAAGACCTAATGCCAACACTTTTCAAACTCTAAAGAAATTCAAAGGGAAGGAGTACTTCCAAATTCATTTCTGAAAGCTTCCATTACCCTGATTCCAAAAATAGACAAAGACACAACTAAAAAAGAAGAATTGCAAGCTAATCTCTTTAATAAATATAGAAGTAAAAACTCTCAACTAGACACTAGCAGACAGAATGCAACAAATTATCAAAAATGTCACGCATGTGATCAAGTAAGCTTTATCCCAGGGATGCAAGTATTGTTCATCATAAGCAAATCAATAAAGGTAATACATCACACAAACAGAAGGCAAAAATCACATGATCATCTCCATTCATGCATAAAAGCCTTTGTCAAAAGCCAACAGCTATTCACAATAAAAACCCCAAAGAAATTACATATAGAAGAATCTTATCTCAATCCAATAAAAGTCATCTATGACAAACCTGCCAACCTCATATTAAATGGGGGAAGCTAAAATCTTTCCCTCTAAAATCAAGAACAAGACAAAGATGTTCACTGTCCTCATTTCTTTTCAGTGTGGTACTTGAAACATTAGCCAGAGTAATTAGGCAAGAGAAAAAATAAAAAGGATATATATAGGAAAGGCAGAAATGAAACTATCATCAGTGGTAGATAACATGGTCCTTTACACAAAAAACCCAAAAATATCCACCAAAAGATGCCTAGAACTAATAACCACATCCAGCAATATAGGAAGATTCAAAATCATGACATAAAAATTAATAGCATTCCTGTAAACCAATAATTAACCCCTGAGGAAGAAATCAGAAAAAAAATACCATTCTAAATTGCCCCAAGAAAAATTAAATATTTAGGAATGAACCTAACCAAGGAAGTGAAGGACCTGCCCCTTTTCTGAAAAGAGAGATCAATGAGGACATCAGAAAGTAGAAAGACACCCCCTATCCCTGGATAGGTAAAGCCAATATTGTAAAAATGGCCATACTACCAAAACTGATGCATAGATTTAAAGCAATTCCTTCACAATACCAATAGCATTCCTCATAGAACTGGGAAAAAAAAATCTCTAAAATTTATATGGAATCAAAAGAGACACAAAATAGCAAAAGCAGTCCTGGGCAATTTGAGCAAAGCAAGAGGCATCACAATCTCATATTTTAATTTATATTACAAAGCTATAGTAATAAAAACAGCATGGTAGTGGCACAAAAACAGCATGTGGATCAGTGAAACAGAATAGAGGATATAGAAACAACCCTAGACCCATTCAGTTGCCTGATATCTGATAAAAGGGCCAAAAGCCTACACTGGATGGTGCTGGGAAAAATGACTACACACAAGCAGAAGATTGAATGAGGACACTTATCTATCACCATGTACCAAAATAAAATTAAAAATGGATCAAATGCCTAGATATTAATACAGAAATAGTCTGCTGAAAGATAAAATAGGTAAAAGTCTTGGAGATATTGACATATTGACTTTTTTAACAGAACCCAATTGCACAATGAAAAACACCAAGAATCAGCAAATGGAAATCAACAAACTAAAAAGCTTCTGCACAGCAAAGGAAATAACCAATAGAGTGAAGAGACAACATACATAATGAGAAAAATTTTTTTTACTGCTATTCTTCTGACAGAGGAATAATATCTAGAATATGTAAAGAATTCAAAATATTAGATCCCCAAAAAGAAATAATCCAATCAAAAACTGGACATTGAAATGAATAGACACTTCCTTGAAGAAGAAATGCAAATAGCCCAGAAATGAAAAACTCTTCAACATTGCTGGCCATTAAAGAAATGCAAATTAAAACAGCACTGAGATTCCATGTTACTCCAGAAAGAATGGTTATCACCAGTGAATCCAATAACAAATGCTGGCAAGACTGCAGAGAAAAAGGCATCCTTTTACATTTTTGTTGGGAATGTGAACTCCTACACCCAATATGGAAATCAGTATGGAGATTCCTCAAAAGAAAAAATAAAATAAAATAAAATAAAAAACTAAAATAAAAATGGATCAAAGACCTAGATATTAATACATTAAAAGTCTGCTGAAAGATAAAATAGGTAAAACTCTTGGAGATATGACATATATAAGGACTTTTTGAACAGAACCCAAATTGCACAATGAAAAATTAAAATTCCATTCAAGCCAGGTATTCCTATTCTAGGTATTTTTCTTCAAGTGTTAAACTCATTAAACTACAGTGATATATGCGTACCCATGTATATAGCAATACAACACATAATAGCTGAATCTTGGAAACAGCCAATATACTCATCAACAGAAAGTGTGGTATTTATACACAGTGGAGTACTACTCTGTCATAAAGCAGGATAAATTTGAGTCATTTATAGGAAAATGAAGGCACTTTGAGACTTTAATGTTAAGAGAAAAATATCGGACACACAGGCTTAAATATCTCATGACCTCTCTTATATGAGAAACCCAAAGTATAAATAATTTAAAAAGCAAATAAAAGATAGACAATAGGAAACAAGTAGATAGACATTTAGCAAAAGGGTAAGGTATCTAAAGATGAAGGGAGAAAGGAAGAGTAGGGAAAAGAGAAGTAAAAGAATGAAGAAATGTTATGTACATATATCAATTCTCTCTAAAGAATGTAATTATTATGTACGGCAAACATAAAGTATAAAATAGAAAAATAATAATAATATACCAAAAAGACAGTAATAAACAGGAAGCCCCAATTAGGAAATAGACATAGACATGAAAGATGTTTCAGAAAAAGCCAAATGAACATGTAAAAATATGTTTAACATCATTAGCCAAAATGAAAACGTAAATTAATACTACAATGAAACATTATTTTCTGCCTATCAGAATGGTTAAAAAAAGAAAGTGAACAACAGTAAATGCTAGCAAGTGTGTGGAGAAAGCAAATCATCAATTATTGATGAGAGTCTAAAATGGTACAGCTAGTCTGTAAACAGAATGGCTATTTAAGGTAATGCTCATCAATGACAGCCCAAAACAAAGGTTTGGCAGTGTATTAGTTTCCTGTTGTTGATCTAACAAATTACCACAAAGTGGCTTAAAATAACAGAAATTTATTATATTAGCATTCTGGTAGTCAAAAGTCTGAAATGAGTCATAGGACTAAAATCACACAAGCTTAAAATCTGCAGGGCTAGAATTTCTGGAGGGTCCAGAGAAGAACCTATATCTGTCTCTTCCAAGTTCTAAGGCTGCCAAGAGCAATCACTCATGACTTTGGCCATCTTACTCCAATCTCTGCATCCATGGTCACATTGTTTTTCTAATTTTTAGACTTATTTTCTTTCTGGACACTTGTGATAACATTTATGATCCACCACAATATTCCAGAACTATCTATCCTTATTAAAATATCAATTTAATTACATCTATAAAAGTCCCTTTTACCATATAAATTCACATTCCCAGGTTGCAAGGATTAGTACCTCAGTATCTTCCTACCACTACAGCCAATTTCTTATAAAACTAAAAATACAACTACAATATGAACCAGTATTTATACTCTTGAACATGTAACTCAGAGAAGTGATATTTTATATTTATATAAAAACTTGTACATACATTTACATAGCAGAGTTATTCATAAAAGTTTCAAACTAGAAACAATCCAAATGTCTTTCAATGAATGTATAAACAAATTCTTGATATATTTGTAGCATAGAATATGACTTGTTAATAAGAATATACGAACTATTGATATATAAAACAATCTGAACAATTCTCCACCAAATTATACTGAATGAAAATAGGCAATACTTGAAGAAAGTGCATAGGAAAATGAATGTACCTTCAGACCATGAGGTTAAGTAACATAAATTAGATGCACGAGCTTAAATATTGTATAGTTTCTTTTACATAAGAAATCTAAAATATAAATAAAGAGCAAAATAAAAGATAGATAATACGGAGCTAGATCTTTTGCAAAAGGAAATGGGACCAAGAGATGGGGGGCAATAAGGATGATAAAATAATTAAGATGTTTTTTGTACATGTACCAGCTCCCCACAAGGAATGTAATCCTTATGTAGTGTAAATATGTAGAATAAAAATATTAAAACTAACAAAATGAAAATAGTCAAACCTGAAAGTTTATATACTACAATACTCCATGTATTTAACTTCCTTGAAAAGACAGAAGTATAAAAAAGGAAAGGGAAATAAAAGAAAAGAAAAAGGAAAACGAGACCCTACTATACACTGCCCACAAAAAATTCACTCATCAACAAAAGCACACATAGACTAAAAGTGAAGGGATGGGAAAAAGTATTCTGAGTAAATGGAAACAAAAAGTAAGCAGGAGTAGCTGTATTTACATGAGAAAAAATACTTTGAGTCAAAAATAGCAAAATGAGACAACAAAGTAAATGATAAAAGGAAAATTGAGAGGAAATAAAAATTATAAGCATATGCATCCAGTGCTGGAGCACTCATATAAATCACTATTAGATCCAAAGAGAGAGAAATACTCCAATACAATAACATTTTGGAACTTCAGCACATAATTTTTATCAATGGATTGATCATTCTGACCAACAACAACGACAAAAAAAATTGGAGTTAAAGTATACCTCAGACTAAATGGACCTAACAGACACAGCACATTTCACCCCACAGCTGCAAGATACACATTTGCCTCAGCACGTGCAACACTCTCTAGGATAGATCATATACCAGTTTGCAATGTAAGTCTCAATAAATTTTAAAAATCTAAGGGACATCAGGGCAGGCCAGAGGCATCAGAGCTCAAAGATTGCCCAGAAGACACTTGCCAAGACTGGCAGGTACGCAGAAACAGGGCGGGGGAGGGGGAAAAAAGACCCAATAGAGGTAGGCCACTTGAAGGAGAAGCCCACCAGGTGAATTCCAGTATCACAGTGTTCAGAAAGAAACAAGGTTGCCCTGCAATCCCAGCACTGTTTATAGCCCAACTGTGATGGAGGTCATCTTGGGAAATATCTAACCCCCAAGAGAAGAAGCAGTAGTGGTTGCCAGGCTGTAATTGGCATTCAGCCTAGTAGCCACTTTCCTCCCCATGCCCACCTTTCTTAAATCTCTTCCCACTAGGAGACAGAGTCAGTGAGCCAGGTAAGCACAGGAGTGAGCCTCCTCAGATCAGGACACCAAGGAAGGTGCAAGCCAGAGAATCTCTAAGAGGGCAGCACCTGAGTACCAGCAAGCACTGGAAACAGAAAGGAACAAGGGCATTGTTCTTATTAGGGACCTGGAAACAAGCACTGAGGAATCCATGGAAGAGTGAGAGTCACAAGAGTATGCACTGGCTGTGACCAGGGTCATCTGGGGAGGAAGAAAAGACACGGAGCACTCATACCACAGTGGGCACTTTCCCACTCCTTCTTCACACACAATCCAGCTCTGTGTTTCTGTGGGACCCCTCCCACCACTCACCAAAAGCTGCTGACTCTGCACCCATGTGAGCTCCTTCACATTATGCCTCAAAGGCTACTGAACTCCAAGCTTAGAAAGGCTCTCTTCCACCAAGCCCTGAACATCACTGAAATTGTGGGGTGGACAGAGACTCCTGTGAGTTAAAGACAGAGTTTGGTACAGCTGGAAAGCCAGAAGAAGTGTGATCAGAAGGTTTGGGATAGAATGTTCACCTGGTGTGGCATAGAAAGAACAGATGTAGGCACCTGCAGGGATCATCGTGCAAAGGAAGGAGATGAGGATTGAGGAAGTGCCTCCAGAGATTAGTAGAAGACTTGGAACTTGGCCAGTCCTGCCCTGCCCTAGCCTGCCCTCCCCAGTATAGAACCAAAGGTATCTGGTCATAAGATGGAGCAAAAACCTCTGGCTAGTCATGCCCACACGACTGCAGCTGAAACCTGATACAGCTCTGCCTGCAGAAGGAATGAGGGGTTCCAGCAGTCAGTCTGGACCCCCACCCCACCCCCTTCAATCTCTGTAAGCAAGAGAACAAATCTTTGGTGGGGAAACAGCTCAAGCACTGGTTGACACACCCCCAAACTCCTAGTAATAACAGTCTCCTGCAAGTGTTACAAGGCGAGATCTCTCCACTTTTGAACCAAGAGGAAGAGCACAATTGTCAATTTCAGACTAGAGTATAAATAGGATTAGGGAGACACTTTACCTTTGTGTTTTTATATGTTTTTCTTTCTCTTTTCATCAGATATTGCTTTTAGAAATACCTGGGAGGGACAGTTGTATGTTGTAAGAGCACAGGAATCTCTGCTGTTTCCAAGCTAAACTAGGTTTTCTCATGCTAAGAGTGGTTTCACAGTGTTAACTAAGTTAGCTATATGGTTTCATTATTAATTAGTCCCAATTTTTTAATACCCTCTGCAATTTTCACTTAAATGTTTTATTTACTTCCCCTTTTACACCCTCTCAAATTCCCCATCTCTGGCTCCCCGTCCTTTCATGTTACACAAGTACCATCCACAACACATATTTTTCCTTCTCCTTTTTATTCTTTCATCTTGTATTGTTTTTAATAAAAGCTAGGGGGTCAGCAGTGTGCTAGTAAGAGTGTAAAACTAAGAAGTAATTCTTTTATCTCCACAATTTCTTATCTAGCCATAGTAGGCTATTTCATAGGATTAGCTAAATTCACTTTCTGGTTTGGTCATAAATCATACAGGGAGACACAACCTCCCTGTACCCTGTACCACACCTCAGTTAAACACTTTTCTCCCTCCACTTTACTTATTTTCCCTCTCACACCTTTTCAAATCTCCTGTTATTGTGTGACAGAAATACTATCTTAGTTACTTTTCTTGTTACTGAAACAAAACACCTAACATCTACAAGTTAAAGGAGGAAAGGTTTATTTTGACTTGCAGTCTGTAGAAGTTTCACTCCATAATTGGCTGGGTGGCATGGCAGAGGAGAAACAGTCCATGGCACAGCAGGTAGGAGACAGTGAGCAGCAAGCAGTAGCAGCCTGCCTTCCAAATTTCCCTTTTCTTCCATTTAGGCTACAAGCCTAATGGTTGGTGCCACCCACTTCCAGGGTAGGGCTTCCCATTACCCACCCCCAGAACAATGCTAACCAATCAGTGGACTAATCCAATTATCACATACCCTTAATCAATATTCATACACTCTATATTCAGCCACTCCAAAAAATCCTCACTAATGAGCACATGAGGCTTTGGGGCGAAAACTAGATATAAGCTATAACAAATACTTTCTCCCCAAGGTATTTTAAATTATTTTTATTTATTTTTAATTTTCTCTCTCTCTGTCTTTTGGGCTTTGCTTTCTTCCTGTCTGAGAATATATATACAAAGTGTTTGTGTATGTAAATTAAAGAATAAGAATTAATTAATGTTTTAATTTAAATGGCATCTTTCATGATCATATTAGGTAAACTAACACCAAAAATTGTGTTTGGAGAATTTAA
This sequence comes from Erethizon dorsatum, assembly GCA_028451465.1. NCBI lineage: Eukaryota > Metazoa > Chordata > Mammalia > Rodentia > Erethizontidae > Erethizon > Erethizon dorsatum. Next base: position 69,854,729 of record CM051829.1, on the reverse strand, counting down.
ACAGAAATTTCTGTCAGCAAATTAATTGGTTCTGACCTTCTTACAGCTTTGTTCAATTTCCCATTAAACTTCCCTCCTTCTTCTTCCTTTTTACTGCCCCCACAAATAACCTCTCAAACCCCTTCTCCCTCTCCTTCCCACCCAGATATAAAAATAGGATCATCAAAGTCCCAATTCTCTTCTTACTTTCATTTACCATTGTCTCTGGCGATCTTCTTCCCTTCTTTCTGAACTACTTTTTTTTTCCTTTCCTCATCCTCTACATCCCAGTCTACTCATCATCAGTACTATGGCATTGTCTTTCTGGCCTACTGGGAAAAAAGTGTGAAATTTTTAGGAAGTTTTAAGTTATATGATTGAAAATATAGTTGGTTCTGTAGATGTTGATATAACCAGTAGTTGTGCTCCTTGCAGTGCATTGATGGGAATAGTTCCTAATATGCTGAGAATTTTTAACAGGTGCATGAACACTAAAACATTACCCAATCAAAATATGGATAAGTGAAATGCATACCTCTCAGAAGAAGTGTAAGTGGCCAAAAAAAAAAAAAGCAAAAAGCTTAACATAGCTGGCCATTAGAGAAATGCAAATTAAAACAACACTCAGATCTATCTTGCTATTATCAAGGAATCAAATAATAACAAATGCTGCAGAGGCTGTCAGAAAAAAAAAAAACGCTTCTACATTATTGGTGGGAATGTAAACTAGTACAATCAATATAAAAATCAGTATGAAGGTTCCTCGAAAAACTAAAACTAGAAATTCCATTTGACCCAGCTATTCTCCTTCTGGGTATCTTCCTGAAAGAATTAAAGACATGCAAACCCATCTTTATAGCAGCACAATTCATAACAGCTAACTCTTAGAAGTGGCCTATATGTCCATCAACAGATAAATGAATAAAGAAAGTGTGGCATTTACACACAATGGCGTACTACTCTACCATAAATAAAGATAAATTTGAGTCATTTGTAGGAAAATGGAAGCATCTTGAGGCAATAATATTAAGTGAGTTAAGTCAGCTTAAATATTGCATTCTTTTATATAAATATAAATAAAGATGAAAATAAACAATAGGTAGTAGAAAGTAGGGAGATAGGTCTTTCTCAAATGGGAAGGAATGAGGAGATGAAGTTAGGGGGTTAGGAGAGGAGGGTAGGGAATGAAAAAAAATTAAGATCTGTTACATACATGTACCAACTCCCCAGAAGGAATGTAATCATTATGCATTGCAAACATGTTCTAATAAAAAATAAAAACTTTTTTAAAAAGAATGTGAGTCCTACTTAAATAAATATAAAATAATTGAAATAATATCTAACATAACACTAACCAGATGAAACTAGAAATAAATAGCAAAAGAATGCACTGGCTACACAAATAAATGGAAATTAATACACTCTTGAAATTAAGGAAGGAACAGAAACTATTCTGAAAATTTATATTTCATTAAAGAATATAAAAGTGGGCCGGTGAGATGGCTCAGCGGCATAAGCGCCTGCCTGGCAAGTGCGAGGTCCTGAGTTCGACTCCTGGTACACACATTAAAAAAAAAAAAATATATATATATATAAAAGTAATGAATAAGTTACAAGTAGGCATCATCCCAGGGATGCAAGAATAGCTCAACATACGCAAATCAGTAAGTGTAATATATAACAGAAACAAGGAAAAAAGTCATGTGACAATTTTAGTAGATGCAGAAAAAAGCCTTTGACAAAAACTAATATCCATTCATGATAATAAAAAACCCTGAAAAAAATAGGTATAGAAGGACCTTATCTCAATCTGATAAAAGCCAGTTATGACAGTCCTACCACTAACATCATATTAGATACGGAAAAGCTGAAGCTTTCCCTCTAAAATTAGGAACAAGGCAATGATGTCCACTATCACCACTCCTGTTCAGTACACTACCTGAAATATCAGGCAGAGAAATCAAACAAGAGAAAGAAATAAAAGGAGCCAGTATAGGAAAGGAAAAAGTCAAATTGTCAATGTTCGCAGATGACATGATTTTTTACATAGAAAACCCAAAAAACTTCACCAAAAGACTCATAGAATTAATAACCAAACTTAGCAATGTAGCAGGATATAAAAGCAACACACAAAAGTCAACAGCATTTTTATCAATAATGAGCTCACCAGGAAAAAAATTAGAAAAATAATACCATTCTCAATAGCATCAAAAAAATTGAATACTGGGTCGGTGAGATGGCTCAGCAGCGTAAGCGCCTGCCTGGCAAGCGTGAGGGCCCGAGTTCGACTCCCGGAACCCACATACCAAAAAAGGGCCGGTGATATCGCTCAGTGGCACGGGCGCCTGCTGGTGCACGAGGTCCTGAGGTCGACCCCCGGTACCCACAAAAAAAAAAAAAAAATTGAATACTTAGGAATTAATTTAACCAAGGAAGTGAAAAACCTCTACAATGAAAAGTATAGTACTCTGAAAAAGAAGATTGAAGAGCACACCAGAAAATGGAAAGATGTCTCCTGTTCTGGATAGTGAGAGCCAAAATTGTCGAAGGGCCATACTTCCAAAACTGATATATAGATTGAATGCAATCCCAATCAAAATACCAACAGCATTCTTCACAGAACAAGAAAAAAGGGCCGGTGAGATGGCTTAGCGGCATAAGCGCCTACCTGGCAAGCGCGAGGTCCTGAGTTCGACTCCCGGAACCCACATACGAGAAAAGGGCCGGTGATATCTCTCAGTAGCATGGGCGCCTGCTGGCGCACGAGGTCCTGAGGTCGACCCCCGGTACCCACAAAAAAAAAAAAATCCTAAAATTTATATAGAACCAGAAAAGACCCATAAAAGCAAAAGCAATCCTGGGCAACAAAAGCAAAGAGGCATCACCATACCAGTTCTATCACCATATAATTATATTACAAAACTATAGTAATTAAAAAAATAAAGAAAGAATGGCATGGTACAGACACAAAAATAGATGTGACTCAATGGACAGCATAGAGGACACAGAAACAACCGCAGCCACATTCAGTCATCTGATCTTAGACAAAGGGGCAAAAAGCACACACTAGGGGAAGGGTAGCCTCTTTAATAAGTAATGCTGGGTAAACTGGTTACACACATGCAGAACATTGAATCTAGACCCATATCTTTCATGGTGAATTAAGGCAAAATTAAAATGGATCAAAGAATTCAACATTAAAGCAAAAACAATCTGCTGGGAAAAAAATAGGAACCTCTGGAAGACATAGGCATAGGTAAGGACTTTTTAATAAGAAATAACATCAAAAATCAATGAATAGGACTATACCAAATTAAAAATCTTCTGCATAGCGAAGGAAACAACCAACAGAGTGAAGAAACAATCTACAGAATGGGAAAAATACTGCCAGCTACTCCTTGCACTAATATCTAAAGATACTCATACAGAACTAAAAAAGATTAGATCCCCCTTCAAAATAAAAGATACAATAAAAATGGGCAGCTGAAATGAACAGACACTTCTCAGAAGAAGTACAAATGGCCAATAAATACATGAAATAATGTTCAACACCTCTGGCCATCAGAGAAATACAAATTAGAACATTCCAATTCCGTTTTACTCCAGAAAGAATGGCTATCATCAGCAAATCAAATAATAACAAATGTTGGCACAGAACAGGAAACACTTTATTGTTGGTGGAAATCTAAAGTAGTAAAACCACTATGGAAATCAGTAAGGAAATTTCTCAGAAAACTAAAACTAGAAATTCCATTCAACCCAGCTATTCCCATCCTAGGTGTCTTCCTGAAATTGTGAAATAAAGTGTATCACAGTGATACGTGCATACTTGTGTTTATAAATATTATATTAAATTGTAGCACAATTTATAATAGCTAAATCTTGGAAGAGGCCTATATGTTCATCAGCAGATGACTGGATAAAGCAAATGTGGTATTTATGCACAATGGAGCACTGCTATACTACTATACCACTAAGAAAGATAAGTTTGAACCATTTGTAGGAAAATCAGTGCACCCCGAGAGCATGTTAAGTGAAATAAATCAGACACAGAAGCCTAAATATTGCATAGTTGCTCTTATACGAGAAACCTGATGTATAAGTAATTTAAAGAGTAAAATAAAGAATGGATAATAGAAATCAGGAAGACACATCTTTTGCAAATGGGAAAAGGATCTAGAAATGGAGAGAGAATGAGGTAGAAGGGAAGAGGAAGTAAAGAGAAATAAGATGTGTTATGTGCATGCACCAACTCCCCACAATGAATGTAATCACTAGGTACTACAAAAAAGGACTAATACAAACAACTTCTAAAGACTGAGATTGAGAGAAATAACTAAAAAGAAGTTTGTGCCACCATCCCTAAAGGATCCAGAGTTCTTGGTTTCCAATTATTTTCCAACTACAGTTTTGGAACCTGTAAAATGTATAGGAAAAGAACCAAATCAAGAATTGAAAGGCTAGAGAAGAGCAGTAAAATACAACGTTTCCCTCATTCCATCTTGTGTACCAACACTTCCTGCTCCTGCCCTGAAGTTACAGGCAAATGTACATCCATAAAAAGTTTTTCCTTGCAAATTTTTAAGAAATTAAGATTATGGGTAGGTATAGCTTGGTAGCAGAGTGTGTACTTCATATACACAGGGCCCTGGGTTGGAACCCCAGCTCCAGAATAAGTGAAATTAAATATGATACAGTGTCATATGCTTTAAAGTTTTAATTTCTTAAATAAAGAACAAGCTCACTAGTTCTGTCAATTTCATTTAAAAATGCAAACGAATTCATCATTTCATCACAAACTCAAAATTGGCTGAGGCTCTTTTAGTTCAAGATGTGTTTATAAGAAAGGGTTTTTGTTTTGTCAGTGTTTAGAGATGGAAAGGACTGTGCACTGTGGCTAGGACACTGGACTCAGTCGCCTACCTCCCCTCCCCTTGTGGAGGTCTCCAAGCAGCCTGGATATAGCTTTTCTACAGAATTTCTGCAGATATAGCTTTTGCTCAGAATTCAGGAAGCCTGATGCCTGGGTGCCCAAGAGGGCTGCATCTCCTGCTGTGAGTGACTTCCACCCTCCATGGTTGTTGGGCAACCAGCAGCCCACAAACAAGAGGGCTGCGGGAGGCAGAGGTGGCTTCCTGTGTACCTGGGCTCAACCACCTACGCAGTTCTCTGACAGTGGTGACAAATGCTCTATGGCAGAAAAGTGACAGTGCTCTGGGAGCACAAGGAGACAGCCTAGATGTGAACAGCATCTAAGAAAAAGTGGGAACTGCTCTCTTCTGAAACTAATCGCTGATCCCAGAGATCCCACGACCCAAACAGGAAAGTGACAGAATTTGTTGAGTAATGAAAGGAAAGGGGAGGCACACAAAGAAAGATAGTAAGGGACCAGCTACTTCCCTGTCAGAAATGTAGGTAAATTGTTTTCCTGGGGGTAGGCGTGCAAAGGAAAGGACAGATTTCTGAGAGAAGTGTCATTTCTTTCAAAGGGCAGAGGGCCACTTGGGAAGTGACTCCCTGGTGCTGCCTCCTTCCTGAGCACAAGAGGCTCACTGCTCTGTGTGTGGAGTGTGGGGAGAAAGGCTGGTACTGGGGGAACACTGCAGAGTTTAGAAAGAGGCAGAGGCAGCGGCAGAGCATGGTCTTGGAGCAGTTGGACTCTGAGTGTGACTTGCTAATTCTACCATCTCAGGCAAGTGAATTGGCCTCTGTAAACCAAGCTTTCCTCAAATGCTAAACAAGAGTAATGCATTCACTTAAGAAGGCTTATGGATAAATCCAGATTCTCAACCCGAGTCCTGTCCCTGTCCCTGGGACTTAGTAGAAGTTCTTCAACTGTCTTGCCCTTCCTGCGGCATTACCCTTTCACAGGTAACATATAGTGTATTGGGCTAAAATGCAATCATGAAAGCAACATTCCGGATGTAGATCTTGCATATGGCAGGAGCTCAACTCTTGCTTATTTCTGTCTTTCCTTCTAGTCAAGTCCCTTCCATCTTTCCAGCTCAAGAAAACTCCTCAGGCACCCAGCCAATGTCACTTACTTCCAGCACCTTGTCAAAACCTCAATGTTGTAACAACCATACGTAATTTACCCTCTCCTTGGATTTCATTATTGTAACTAGTATTTCATTATTGTAACTAGACAAAAATTAATTTCCTTGTACATAAGCTTCTCCTACATGACGGGATTTTTTTTCCCCTTGGGTTTAAGTCCCAGAAGTGAAGTTACCACACACACACACATACAAAAAGTGTAAGCTTGTTAAGTGTTTAAATGTTTCTGACATTTCAAATGAACTCTGAAGATTTCTACTCATTTAAAAAACTGCCCGGAACATGCAAGGATGCCTATTGCATGACTCCATTGCTAAACTGAACATCTCCATTTTAAAGAACACCTGCTAATTTGACAGGCAAACTGTGCTATGCCATTTCCATAATTTGTGTTTTCGATTGGCTGTGAGGATAACTACCTCTCATGCTTATCTATTTTTATTTAATGCGCCATCTGTTCCTGTCTTTTGTTCATTTGTCAACAATTGTGGCAATATTTCTCTTGATCTATAAGGGGCAACTGACTTTTTAAAGTCCCTACAATGTTCACCCTTGTGTAGGAGGGGAGAGAAAGTGAGGAGCATGGGAAAGGAGCCAGCTCTGTGCTGCCAAACTGTCCCAGGACCCAAAGAAAATCTTTTCTCTTTAGACTGTCAGATCATGATAAACCTGTCAATTATGAAACAGGAAAATAATTTTTATCCATTTGTAATTTCTCATCCAAATAGAAAATTATAACACCATACCCATAAGTAATCTGTGCCCCTGTGTGGGACAGTGCTTGGCAGGTACACTGTGTCACTTAATCTCCCAGATAACATCTGGAGTCGGGTACTATTCTGATTCCCTCCCCTACTCCAAGCTGAGGGATGGGAGATGGGACCTGCCCCTTTCATCTGTGGTGACCTTTCTGTGTGGTCACAGCAGCCTGCCAGCCCCTCATGATGGCAGTGGGGGGGGTGCACTGGGGATATTTGCTTGTAGGAACCGGCTCTGACTTGGTGTCTGGCACCCTGTTCTTGTCTACAAGACCCTGTTATAGTGGAAAAGGCCCATTTTACAGCAGAGGAAACAGTCTCAGAGCACTGTGCCCACTTGTCCTAAGGTATAAGCTTCATATTTCATGGCCAATATGTGGCAGAACCAGAGTTGAGCCCAGTGGATCTGACTGCAGAGCTCAGTCCCTAACCGACAGAAGCCAGAACACCAAGGCAGAGCAGCATGGCCAGTAAACAATGCCCACCCCACCACCTTCATCCACAGAGGCTTGGGAGCAGCTGTAACCACACAGAGGTCTCAGCGGAGGAGGCCAGGGTCTCCCCTCCCCGACCTCAGCCTGGAGGAGAGGAAGGAAGCAGGCTGCAGGGCTGGGTAGGGCTGGAAACAAGGGTGAGATGGTGGAGATTGTTTTTGGTAAGGCAGCTAAAAACAGGCCCAGAAGCTGCTCTCAGAAGGGCAGCTACAGCCAAGCAGAGCAGGGAAATTGTCTTTCTCAAAGTGGGGGTTTGCTGTGCAGGGGCTGGTGACTGGAGCATCCCAGAAAGGCTCAGCCTCCTTTTCCTCCCCTCAACCCTCAGATATGCTTGAGGACTCTGGAAGCTCTGTCCCCAGATTCCCCAGGTACCTGCGCACCTCCCTCACAGCAGACTCATCAACCTTCTACCGACCACCCTGGAGCTGCCCAAGCTGTTCTGTCACTCACCAAGAAGGGAGCCCACGTGGATCATCAGGAACTGGGAGGGGAGCCAGCAGCCGCCACCCTGGGAGCCCATGACTGCCTCTGAGTCAGAGGAGAAGGCTCCCCGGCCCCGCCCACACTCCCACACCCCCACCTCCCCACACCCCCTCCTGTCCCTTGTTTCTCATCAGAGCCTTTAGCACTAGAGCCTCTGTCTTTGTTACTTTTCTTTCATTGCTGAGACAAAACAACCAACACCGAAAGTCAAAGGGGAAAAGCTTTATTTAGTTCACAGTTTGTAGAGGTTTCAGTCCATAATTGGCTGGCTCAAGGCAGGGCGACTTGGTAGAGGGGCACCCCAGAGGAGAAACAGTTCATGGCAGCAGAGCACAGCAAAAGCACCAAGAGAAGACAGAGAAGGGACAAGCCTCTTTCTGTCCCTTATATTGTATGCAGGCTACCCATCCTAGGGCAGGTGTAGCACTCACACCCTTAATCCCAGCATTGGACCATGAATCAATCACAAACTCTAGATTCAGCCACCTCTGAAAAGCCCACCCTGCATGATGGCATGAGGCTTGGGGAGGACATCTAGACACAAACCGTCACAGCCTCTCCTTTAAAATATAAGAATGTTTCTCTGATGCTAGGAATAGTCCATGCTGAGTGTACATAATCTGGGAGACATAGCCAATAATAAGATGAATAAAATTACTTGTTATCATACCTCACAGAACTAACCACTGTACACATTCTTGTGAGTTCCTCTATGTATGTTTTTTGTGCATTTTAATGTACAGTTTTTAAAAAGTTACTTTTCTATATGAAGTAGTCATTTCCAAAGTGTTATGTGAGATGATCATGGTATAAGAAGAAAATTTTTAAAAATGTCTACTTATATTTTTTGTTTGCAATAAGAAAGCACCCCTTCCTGATAGGTAAGAGATTCTCCCTGGGAACCAGGTGTGGCCTGTCAGCATGTGTGAAATCCCCTAAGAGAAGTACCAGTGAAAAACCCCAAGAGAAGCGCAGATGGCTCCTAAAACAATAGTGGAAGTGTGGAGCTCACTCTAGGTTGTTTTCAGACTCCTGCTGTCTCTCCAACCCCGGCCCAAAATAGTCATTATCTCTATAAAACCCTATAGCCTGTAAGAGATGGCACTGTTCTAGTCCAGTGACAAAGGGTCCCTCTCAAGTTTTAGCCCCATTAAACCCTGTCCTCTATGATGAAGCTCACCTACCTTCGTGTTTTTCCTGACATTTATATACAGTTTATAATTATTACTTCTTGTTTACTTTGTGTCTTCTTTCACAGAAGTTTAAAAATATTTGCATTACAAACTTGGCTCTCCAGCTGTTTGAGAAGACTACGCGTAAGTGTGGACAAGCTCAAGATTCTTCAAGGAAAAAAGAAGATCACTGCTAGAACTCTCCTGTGCTGAGACCAGAACGGGATTGCAAAAAACCTCAAGACGAGGGAAGCCAGGGACAATTTCAGGAGACTGTTGGCACACACTGTTCTGTTTTAAAGCAATGTTGTGGCACACATCTGTGTCTGTCAGAAATGCACTTGACTGTGAGCAATACACTTTTAGTGAGAAGCACTTGGTCATGATGACCTAAACAAATTACGAGTTTGTTTTTCTCTTGTGTCCAAAAGTACACTGTGGGGAAGCAGTGCAGAGCAGGAATGGTGACTCCATGAAGCATCAGGGTACCAGTCTCCATATACTTTTCCATCCTTGGCTTCTGTTCTCAAATGGCTGCTGGTACTCTAGCTGTCATATGCAAGCTAACTGGGGAACAAACACATAGTGCTGAATTGTTAAAAAGATTCCCTTCTGATACTCAGACTGAAAACAATACATATGGTCCAAATCAACAAGAAAAAGGCTGAGCTGACCCTTCCTCACCTGGTAAAAGCCCTCCCTCCATCAGCATAGTATGAGGCAAAACCGATGATTCAATTAAACAGGACAAGAAACCCACAAACACTCGAAGTGTGCAGGAAACCACATGAAATACTGAACTCCCTGTTCCACTGTTAGCAATAACAGTACTTACTCTAAATGCACATGGAGCCTCGAGCTATTACCAGACTTGGTATGACGTCATCATGAACTGCAAGATATAAAAGTGTTGTTTATTTCATGGATATAAGTACGGAAATGTCATAGGTTTAAAGATCTTATTTTTTGGTGTATTCTTTAAAATGCAAAATTCAAAAACAACATATGTATAATGGGGTTGTCTGCTTAAAGTCTTTTAACTTATTTTTAACAGCCCTAAATTGTTTTTTGTAAACCACTAATAGATTCTACTTCCTTTGCCTTCTCTGCCTCTTTATGATTTTGAAGGTAAACACATGCTATTTTCAATTTTACTGGTGGTTTCCAGTAAATTAGAAAAAAAGACTTTGAATATATTTTTTCTTCTAAATTTCAATGCTACCAGAGGAGTGTTACCTATCTTCTACTGTTAGATGAGAATTGAACAAGTTTGTCTGTCTCTATCACTTCCTGGTTTTTTGTTTGTTTGGTTTTTGATTTTTGGTTTTTTGGGCTTTTTTGTTTTTTTGTGTGTGTTTTTTTGTTTTGATGTAGTTGAGGAGTTTATTGAAGGAATTACACCACTGCCATGTTAGCCAGGTCATGACTAGTTTAAGCTTCAAGATTTATGGGCTTGTGTTAAGAGTCAAAAATGAGGGAGGCAAAACTGCCACCCCCACTGGATGACAAAGATTTATGTGACCTTGTTAAAACAATGAGCCTTAGCAGATAAACACATGTAGGTGCACCAGCCTGGTGATCAAACATTACAAAGCAACTGGACTCAAGATTGCTGCTATCTCTATAAAACCATAACTCTGCAAGCACAAGGTAAGCCCAGAGGGGACTGGCAGCCCTAACCACAGGAGAAACCCACATTAATTGCAAACTGTAAATCCAGTGTGGGGAATTAGTCTAGAAGGGACTCCTTCTGGATGGCAGGCTAGCTTCAGAGAAGAAATCCACTGCAGGATGGGCATGGTGGTGCACACCTGTAATCCGGGATCCTGGAAGGCTGAGGCAGGGGAGTTTAAACCCAGCCTGGGCAACTTAGTGACTTAGTAAGACTTCGCCTCAAAATAAAAAATAAACAGCAGTGGGGATGTAGCTCAATATGAAGCACTGGATTCAATTACCAGTATCACAAAAAAAGGAGGAAGAAATGGAGGAGGAGAAGAGGAAGGAAGGAAAAGAAGAAAGAAAGAAAGAAAGAAAGAAAGAAAGAAAAAGAAATAGAAAGAAAGAAAGAAAGAAAGAAAGAAAGAAAGAAAGAAAGAAAGAAAGAAAGAAAGAAAGAAAGAAAGAAAGTGAGCATGCTTACTACTAGTTGCCTTTCTGTTGCTGGGACAAAATATCTGACCCATACACAACTTAAAGGAGGAAATATTTGTTTTGTTTCACAGTTGCAGTTTGTTATGGACACTCAGGTCCTTATGATCAGGGTACATTTGTCACTGCTCCCAAAGAACCATGGGAGGCCATGTTTGGTGAACAGAAAAAGGATTTACTCAATGACAGCTCCAAGAAGATAGAGGGCCTTGAGTCACCACAAATCACCATCACTTAATGTGCAAATGTGCAAGGGCCTTTTATAGTAAGGAATAAAAGGTAAAGGGATACAATGAAATGAGAAAAATCCAGGATTTATCTTTCCTAGTTTTTGTTTTTTGTTTTTTGTTTTTGCACATTCTTGTTGTAACCCACACTACAAAATGGAAATTTTAAAGTTAGACTTTTTATTTTAGAGATGAGCAACTTCTCCAAACTTCCTCCTGCTGAGCACATAACCAACACCCCTTCCTCTCCTCAGCCCAAAAGAAGAAACAGAACGTGCAGATGCTGACACGAGGAGGTCTGGAGCACAGTTTCCTTTCCACGAGAAAGTGGACAATGAACTAAAGACAGCCGGAAGTGATAAATCAGATGTGATCTGTGTTGTCTCTCTGTGCTCCCCCACCCCTCCATTCCTTACTGTAAAGGACCCTTGCCCACCTGTGTAATGGGAGATGGTGATATAAGGTGAATAGGCCCCTCTAACTCCTTGGAGCCAGCTTTAAATAAGGCATTTTTCCTTTTTACCAAAATATATGGCTTCCTTTGATTTGGTCAGTGGCAAACAAACAAATCTGAGCATATGAACCTAAGTGGCTGGTAATATTGTCACCAGACAGGGCCCTAGCAAGGCAGGAGATTAGGGTATGGCAAACTGGCTGTGGAAGCAGGTGTGAACTGTTGATCACAGAGTTCCAGGACACATGCGTGGAACAGTTCTCAACCCCCTGCACTTGGAACCAATCAGAGAGTGCTGTCTTTGATTCTTCTCATGAGAGCTCCAGCAGGTTTTTGATAAGGTGGTGTAGACCTGACATCAGCCTGAGGATAGGGAGATACAAAAGATGGCCACCACTGAGCTCTTAGCCACTGTGCTCTCTCTTTCACAGTGGTCCCCTCGCACCCTGCGAAGTTCTTTCCCTACTGTTAGTTGGCGTGAACTGATCGCTTTGTAGAGCATGTCTCTTTTCTCTTCATACCTTTAATAAATGTAAACCCTAACTACCTTTTGCACTTGACCCATTCTTTGTTCAGGATGGAAAGAACTTCTAGACTCCAGCGTCCAAACCTGATAACACTAGGAGGTTCCTTAACCCACGCTACCCATAGAATTAGTCTCAGGTTTGCTGACTGCCATCTCCAAAAATGAATTTTCAGTTGTCAGTAAGAGTCATGAAGAGATTTTCTAGACAGAAATGTAAAAAGTACTCATTGCAAGAAATATAATGTGGGTCGGTGAGATAGCTCAGTGGCATAAGCGCCTGCCCAGCAAGCACGAGGTCCTGAGTTCAACTCCCGGAACCCACATAAAGGAAAAAAAAGGGTCGGTGATATCACTCAGTGGCACTAACGCTTGCTGGCAAGCATGAGGTCCTGAGTTCGACTCCCGATACCCACATAAAAAAAAAAGAAAGAAATATAATGTGTGTAGTTCAGGGGGGCAGGTTGGAGGGAGACTACAGTTTGGAACTGGGAATATTTATGAGGTTTTGATGGTAGAAATCTGTGGAATTTGTCAATCTGTAATCTTGGCCTTGGTTTGAGGAATAGGGAAGAATGGCCTACATACAGAAATTTAATGCTCCATTCATAGAGGAAAACCTATTTACAGGCAAAAAAAAGCTGGTCTATTCACAGGTTATAAAAAAAAGGACATTTGCAAAAATAAAAGGGAGAGGGGAATGGTTGAACCTATTTAAAGGTAAAAGGGAATTTCCCGGGCTTATTGTGTCTTGTGAGAATAGAAAAAATGTTTAAACTGGATTTGGGTAACTCATGTCCTGAAGTTACAGTTTTTCTTCAAAGTACCATTTTAAAATTCTGATTTTTTTCTTGTCTCCTTATTACTTATCTTTATTTCTTCTATCCTCCCTCATTCTGACCATTTGTCTGGACTGAGAAGAAGAAAGAATGGCTATTTACACCCTCAGCCTGGCCAAGTTTGGAGAACACATTTGTCTCTAAAGGAAAAAACTATAACTCTCAAAGTTTCATTTTGCTGTGCCAGTTACAAGTTTATAGTTGGCTCCTCCAAGGCAGAAATATGGCAGAAGAGATGGGAGAGGAAATCTGTTCACCTCATGGCAGCCAGGAAGCAGAGAGAAAGGGACAGAGCCAGAGAAGCCAGGGGCAAGACATACCCCAACCCCAGCAGAGAACTCAGAAATCTGTTTGCTTTCAAATGCACACTGCAACTCAGGTTCTGGGAAAAAAGTTACCAGTGGTCTGGGCTGTTGTGAGATCCTTCTAGACACTCTTTCTAGGTGTTCAGGACAACATGTCCTGAACAAAGAATTGGACAGGATACAAAGTAGCAAGGTTTTACATTTATTAAAAGTAGGAAAAGAAATATGTTCTGCAGAATGAGTGCAGCACAATTAAAAGTAGGAAAAGAAGTATACTCTACAGAGTGCAGAGAGGGCCACTGAAAGAGTTTACAGTGGTCTTCAGCTTAATGGCAGCCATCTTTTGTATCCCTATTCTGACATCAGATCTAGGCCATCCTGTCAAAATTTGCTTCATTTTACAATTGAAAAATTGAAGATAGTATTTTCTGATTGGCCTCAGGTGTAGAGGCCAGAACTGTTCCCTGCATGTGTCCTGAGTTTCCATAGTTACAGATCACACCCACTTGCCCAGCCGGCTGGCTATGCCCTGATCTCCTGCCTCAACTCTCTGATGCATTTGGGGTACACAGATTCAGGATGGGCCTCTGGAGCAAGTGGGGCACCGAACCAGCCACCTTTTCCTTGGGTTTCTATTCCTTCAAGAGAAGGATAAATATTCCTTGTTCCAGAAAATAATGTCTCATTTCTTTGAGTGCTGACATTCCACTCTTGAGTGCAGAGTAAAATCTCTACCTAATAAACTCTTCTTGTGCCTCTGACTGATGCAGCCTAACAATTCATTTTCTGTGACTGGGGTCAGTGAACCTGCAAAATTATTCTACAAAAGGGTAGATTAGGTTCCTTATCTCAGCCTCAGGGATCTCCTCAGACCCAGCCCAGTGACAGGTACTAGAAAATGAAAAGTTGTCCCATGTTCATGGATCAGTAGAATTTATGTTGCTAAAATGGCCGTATCATTATTGTGGGTGATAAGAGTGCAGACAGGTTTCTAGGTTCTTGTGTGTGAAGAACAAAGAATTGTATGTGGCATGTGATGGTAAGGAAAAACCAGCAAGGTTTTAAACGGGTGACAGTACACCATGAGTGAGTGGGCTTGCACCAACAGAAAGGAAAATGGCACTGAATGTGTCGAGTTTTGGGATTTAAAATGTTCCTTTGGATCTAGGGCACCTCCTATTGGGTCTTCCAGAGCCTGATTGACAACCTGAGTGACAGGGGGCTGAGTCATGTCAGCTGTGTGTATCGCACAAGTTCTTTCCCATAATTTGCTCTCATACTCTTGTATGTATGAGATGCGGTCCCTATGCTCTAACCTTAGTGAGCTCCAGGTGAAGAAAGGTTACGGTAGGTCACACAGAAGGATATGGCAGGCATGTGTCTTATCTCTACCTCCAGGTGGCATAAGGTAATGGGCATTAAGACAAAGGTCACAGGATTGGCCTTGGGGCATTGTCCAGGTTCAGGTGAGTGGAGGCAAGTGGTCCATCAGCCCCAATTTTGCTATCCATATTAATATAACCAAAAGTAAGCTATAGGTTCAGTGCAATCCCTATCAAATACAAATGACATTCTTCAAAGAAATATTTCCACTTCTTCAAAGAAGTGGAAAAAACACTCTTAAAATTGATGTGGAAATATAAAATACCCAGAATAGCTAAAGCAACACTGAGAAAAAAGAACAGTGCTGCAAGTACCATAATACCTGATTTCAAAATATCCTACCAAACCATAGCAAAAAAAATAGCATGGCACTGGCAAACCAACAGACATGTAAACCAACAGAATAGAATGCAAGACACAGAAGTAAACCCCCACAGTTACAGCAATTGGGTTCTTGACAAAAACATACACTGGTGAAAAAACAGTCTCTCTAACAAATGGTGCTGGAGCAACTGTTTACCTTTATGTAGAAGTTTGAAATTAGATTCCCATCTATCACCCTGTAAAAAAAATCAATTCTAAATAGATCAAACATCTAAATATAAGACCTGAAACTTTGAAACAAACTGCTAGAAGAAAACGTAGGAGAAATACCTCAAGATATATAGACACAGGCAACAATTTCCTGAATAGAACTCCAATAGCTCTGGAAATTATAGCGAGAATGCACAAATGAGATTGCGAATAACTAAAAGGCTTCGTACAGCCAAGGAAACAACAGAGTAAAGACACAACCTACAGCATGGGAGAAAATCTACATCATCTACTCTTCCAACAGATTATTAATATCCAGAATATAGAAAGAACTCAAAAAATTCCCACATAACAAATAATCCAATCAAAATGAGAAAAACGGACAAATGAACCGAACAGATACTTCTCAAAAGAAGAAATACAAATTGCCAATAACTATATGAAAAAAATGTACAGTATTGTTAGTCATCAAGGAAATGCAAATGAGAACTACACTGAGATTCCACCTCACCAGTAGGAATGGCTACCATTAAGAACAGAAAAAAAAAAAAAAAAAAAAAAAAAAAAAGGCTGGCTAGAATGCAGAGGAAAAGGAAAGTTTGTACACTGTTAATGGGAATGCAAATTAGTATAGCCACTATGAAAATAAGCATGGAATCTCCTCAAAAAACTAAAAATAAGTGAGGCCTGGTGGCACATTCTGGTAAATTCAGGGAGGCTGAAGCAGGAGGATTGCCATAACAAGGCCAGCCTTGGCTACATAGTGAGTTCAAGGTCAGCTTGAACTACACAGTGAGACCATCTCAAAACAAACAAAAACTAGAAATAGTACTATATGATACAGCTATACCACTCCTCAGTATATACCCAAGGAATTAAAGTCAGCATTCTATAGAGATACCTACATATCCATGTGTATTGAGGCACAGTTCATAATTCTCAAAATATGGAATGAACCTAGGTGTCTGTCAATGGAAGAATGGACAAAGAAAATGTGTTATATACACATAATACAATATTATTCAGTCACAAAGAACAAAATTATATCATTTAGAGGAAATGAATAGAACTGTACATCATCATATTAAGTAAAATATGCCAGACTCAGCAAACAACTATTGTATTCTTTCCTAATATGTGGAATCAAAGAAGAGAAGAAGAAATAAAAGTAGAAGGAAGACCACTAGACAAAAGAAAGGGAATAAGGGGAAGGGAAAAAGGGTATAAAGTTAGTAATGGGGGGGGTGTATATGGTCCAAAGACATTACTGCATTTATGAAAATACCACACTGAAACCCAATATTTTGTAAAATACATATGCACTATTAAAAATATACAATGCAAAAATAAAACCAGAATGACCATCTGTTTAAAACAGTGAGCAAGAAGGGCACATGCTGATCTAGGCCCAGGGAGAGATTAAAGATGGAGGAACTTATTCCAAATGCCATAAAAAGAAGCTGAGAAAACCGTGATAACTTAGGAAGCTCTGCTTTGATGTCCTCACCAATACATGTTAGAAACAGAAAACATTTCATTCTTACATGCTAACCTCTTACGATTGTGACAATAAAATAAAATCACTGCATAAGAGGTGTTTAGCCGTAGATCTGATTTGTTGTAGGAGCAGCTGCCATAGCGGGTCAGGAAGAGGAAGGAACCAAGGGCGAGGCCCAGGTTTCTCGACAGACCTTTCCACTGAGTCTGGGAACACAGCACCGTGTTAAGGTGAGGATGAGAAGCGCAGTGTGGGATACATCGGGTGTGGGCACAGGTGGACAAGCCCAGGAAAGAGTTGAATGCAGAGTCTGATGCTAAGCAGAGGGTGCAGGTGGAGATGCAGAGCTGGCCATTCACAGCAGACAAATGGAATGCAAGGGAATAAATGCCCTAGTGAGAGAATAAAAACCGAGATGATAAGGGCCCTATAACCAAAATCTTGAAAATGCTGACATTTGAGAGATAGAGGAAGAGGATCCATTACAATGGAGCATGGCAAAGGGGAAAGGGAAGATCCAGGAATATGATATCAGGAAAACCAGAGAGTACTTCCATAAGGAGGCAGGATTAAAAGCTGAGCACTTGCTGGTGACTTAATGGTGTTATGTAGAGTGATGCTGAAGGAAGATCAAAAAGTGAGAGCCTTGGAGTAAGTGTGGAAGTGTGGCTGTGATGTGGAAGACAGAAACTGGGAACTAGTCTGGGTGTGTGGTACGGGGGATGTTAAGAGAGAGAGAGTACCGAGAATATTTACAGGCTGCAGCATAGGAGTGAGCAGGATTGGTGGCACATACCAGGCAGCAAGGAAATTTACTGCAACATATTCCTGAAACAGTGTAAAGAGAAGGGGCTTCAACCATAGCTGAAGATATCATCACCTCAGACACTAGAAGCACATTGCCTTCTGTGGGAACAGGAGAAAAAATTAGGATACAAGTAAAAATTCACAACTAAAAAGGTGATGGAATGTCGAAGGCATTCCTTACCTGAGTTCTATTTTTTCTGAATTTTGCTGAGAGGATCTCCCATAGAGGTTTGGGAGAATGTGAGTTTCAGCAGAATAACAAACATGTGGGCTCTGGAGCCCAAATACCTGGATTTGAATCCTAGTTCTAAAATTTCCCAGGAGAGTAGCCTTGAGCAGGAGAGTAGCTTAGTCTTTCTATCTCTCCTTCTCTAACCGTGACACATGGAGTTAATAACTAGGCTCCCAAGGAAGTCAGTAGAAAAAATAAAGATATCAGAATTGTGGCTGGAGGCGCATCTGCAGAAGACCAGGCCTCAAGATGAAGATGCAATGGCCAGGCCTACAAGATTCTCTAAGGGATAAGCAGTAACTTGGAATTATACTGTAATTAGCCCCACCTGGTCCAGGAAGTCCAGATAGGCATCAGTCACCACGTGGGTGACTAGAACATCGAGACCCATCCCTTCCTCAAAATGCCTGTGTTCTTTCCATGTACCCTTGCTACGTGACCTGCTTCCCCATTGGCAATATTAGCTAAGCAGCTATACTTGTAATCCTACAGGTTGATTATAGTTTAACTCACATTGTAGTCACACTGCGACTCTGCTGTAGAAATTACCACTGACAAAAAGCCTCAGTGGCAACCTTCCTCTGGGACCCCCTCATGTCTCTCAGGAGCCAACTCTCATTAAAACTTTCTTACTCTTATCCTCTCTTGTCCTTTGGAATTTGTTCTTTGATTTCAGGGGACAAGAACTCAGCACATCTGACATCTAGCAGGTTGGGAGTTATATTTCTTTTCTTTTTTTTGGTACCGGGAATCAAACTCAGGACCTTGCGCTTGCCAGGCAGATGCTGAGCTGCTGAGCTATACCCCCGGCCCTTGGGGATATATATATTTCTTCTATATTGAAATGGGATAAAACATGCAGGATGATCAGAACAGCATGCAACACATCATAAGCACTCAATAAATGCTAGATATTAGTAATTTGTATTATCTTTGAGTAGCTGTCATGAACATAACTGATTGCTGAGTGATGTTAGATTGGTTGAGGCTGGATTTTTTTTTTTTTTTTTTTTTTTTGTGGGTACCGGGGGGTCGACCTCAGGACCTTGCGCGCCAGCAGGCGCCCGTGCCGCTGAGCGATATCACCGGCCCCTTTTTCGTATGTGGGTTCCGGGAGTAGAACTTGGGCCCTCGCGCTTGCCGGGCAGGCGCTTGAGCCGCTGAGCCATCTCACCGGCCCCTTGAGGCTGGATTTTGAATTTATACTGGTGTCTGAGAGGGTGATGATTGGGTCAATGAGCATGAGTGTTATGTAGAAAAGGAAAACAGCCGAGTCTACCCGAGGTTTATGATTGGCCTAGTAGGCGAGACCTACTTGATAGAACTATTCACAGAACTTACCAAAAGCTATTACACTGAAGGCTATACCTTAGTGTAACCTTGGAAAGAATACAGATTAAAACTACCCAAAAGAAAAAGCATACAAGGAAGAATCCAGGAAAAGTGTTATACACAGAGATACCAATTGTTCTCTCACCTGGTGCCAGGATGCCCTTACATTACTCCATCCATGTGCAGTATATGTGTGGGTTGCAACCCTGAGTTTTCACGATCAAAGTTATCTATTCTCCATCATGCCCACATGGTTAACCTCAGCCATTTGGAAGTGATTTCATACCACATGAACCAAAGTTCTCAACTTAAATCACATTGGTCTTTTGGCATGACCAGCTCTCACCCTAAAACTTTCCAGTGTAGCCATTGCCCACTCCAAATTATGTTGTTAGACTTAAGTGAATCAAAGAAGCCCCTAACAGGCTTAATATTGCAAGGAAGAAAAGATTAGCTCCTAAAACTGCCCTGCTCCAGTCCTAGACCTGACAAAGACTCTGACATACTGACACCAGTCCCCCGGCAGCCTGGGTTTCCACAGGGAGTTCCCATCCTGCATAAGTCTCCACCTGGCACACTTGGTCTGTGGCAGTATCTGTTCAGCATGAAGCCCACTCTGGCCACATTGGACCCTTCACTCTGTTCTGGAGACACCGCCCAGTGCCCTGTGCCCTCACTGGGCCTGCTAGGATCTCCCCACATCAGTCCTGAGAGCACCTGGTTCTCCACTGGGCACCCAAGGTGACACAAACATCCACCTAGTGTCTGGAGCTGGTCCCATGGACACCAGTATATACATCAGGTACCCAGATTGACCCCCAACCAGCAGGAACCCCTACCAGGGGATTCAGAATCTGATGCTTCACACCTTTCCTAGGCTGGTGCCCCAGCTTGAATAGTTGCCACAAATAGGGGTTTACAGACAGGACACCCAGTGAACTGAGAAATCTCCACACAAACACAGTCTATAAAGAGGGGCAAAGAGGCATGTGACTCATAAGATTAAAGATTCCGGCTGTGCAAGAAAACACTCTTCTGAAAAGACATAGGGATATTTTTCTCTTTTCCTCTTTTCCTTTTTCTCTTCTCCCTTCACGTAACCCCATTTTTTCTTTTCTCCACTATTATTATTATTAATTACTATTGGTGGAGTTTGGAGTTGTATAACACACTTTTGTTCCCCTTTTTAAAATTTAACTTTGTTTTACTTGTTTGAATAAGTTCTCCCTTTTTTCTCTGTCTCTTTTCTTTTCTTGCTCTCTCTTTCAACCTGTTTCCTATTTCTTATTTTAGTCACCCATTCCCTATTACTTATCCTTATCTTACTTGGTTTTTTCTGTCACTGTTATCTAATATAACTAACTTTCCTTTACTCTTTAATAGGGCCTTTTACATCAATCTTACCCCTAACCTCCCATCTTCCGTTGTTTGATTTTTCATAACCTATTTTGTCTTACTTCATGCTTCCATGCCCACACCATTTACCCTTATGAATCTGTAGGTAGTTAACTATATCTTACTACAGCTGAATACTGTTCTATTTTGAAAGGAGGTAAAATTGCTCTATTAAGTAGATATTTACTATATATAAGTACCTGGTTTGTCTTAGAGTTTGTTCTTGAACTATAGATCTTGTTGCTATGTTAAAAGTGATACAGTGTTTGTTACTAGAGTTTTTCATCATCCAGTTTGTGTTTGATACTCTTGTTATTGTTGATTGTAATACTTAAGCCAAGGGGGCATAATTAATGTGATCAATTGGTGTTCCATGTATGCCAATATCCAGATTGCCTGGAAGTCATAAACAATACTACAGTCCATTACCGAAGGACTGGATACTAGGCCAAACAGGCTGTAACCTTTCCTCCCTAACAAATGAAGGTGGTAGGATCCCGAAACAGACCCAAAGTCCAAAATCTAGCTAAGCCTAGAAGACATCTCGGAAAAGCTGATGCTGTTATGACAGAAGTAATTCTCTCTGCAAAACATAGGGACAGAGACCAAATTTTAAAGTGAGTAACAGGAAGGGTAAATATGATCTCTGTATATACAAAGCTGAAAAGACTTCACAGGGAGACATCTTGCTAAAAATCTTCTTATAAACCACAAGCTCTCCTCACTCTACTAGATCTCAACCCACAGTGCCTTCCCCAAAAAAGGAGGGGGAAGGTGGAGGAGAGAGAGAGAGAGAGAGGGGAAGGGAAAGAGAGCAATACATACACAGAGGTGCATGGGGAAGCAAGGCAAGAGAGAACCCCAGAGGTCTCCCAGCTCTCCCAAGTCAGAGCAAGGGGTCACAAAGGGAGAGGAAAGCAAATGCCAGGTAGCAGAACTCTACAACAAGTATATAGAAGGGGTGAAGAAACTAGATGAGTCCAAAGATGAAATGAACCAAAAGTTCACAGCAATGTACTCAAGATGCCCATAGTGAATTTGGGGGAAGTAAATAAAAAACTGGGTGAGCTACCCAAAACAGTTCGAAACTTGACTGAGATTCAATGAGGATGTAGAATCCTTGAAAAGATGTCAGACAGCCGGTGAGATAGCTCAGCGGCATAAGTGCCTGCCTGGCAAGCGCGAGGTCCTGAGTTCAATTCCTGGTACCCACATAAAGGAAAAAAATGGCCGGTGATATCTCTCAGTGGCACAAGCACTTGCTGGCAAGCACGAGGTCCTGAGGTTGACTCCCAGTACCCACATTTAAAAAAAAAAAAAAAAGATGTCAGACAGAAATATCTAAAATAAAAAAATATAGAATTTATAAATTGCAGAAATGACTAATATGAAGACAGAGTGTCTAAATTGAGGACAAAATAGTGAATTATGATAAAGCATTCAAAGGAGCCACAAATAAAATAGGAGAACAAGAGAAGATTATCCAACAGCTACTAGATGACAGTAAAAAGACCTATATAAGGCTAATTGGTGTTAGACAAAATCTAGAAGATTGCACAGATGGATTTCCTAACATGTTTACAGAAATTATAGAAGAAAGTTTCCCAAATGTGAGAAAAGAGTTTAAAGTAGAAGTAAACAATGCTTACAGAACACCAAAAAAATGACCAAAAAAGAAACTCACCAACTCATCAATCCTTATTAAATTACCAGATATCCAGCAAAACAAAAAAACAAAAAAACAAAAAAACAGAATTTTAAAAGTAGTCAGAGAAAAACAAGAAGTCACATATAAAGGTAAACCTTTAATTAGAATTAATCAGACTTCTCAACACAAACCCCAAAGGCCAGAAGAGCTTGGATGAAATATTTCAAGACCAAATAACTTCCAACCCAAATTAACTTATCCAGCAAATCTATCCTACAAAATAGATGGATAAATAAGGTCATTCATGAAAAAGACCAGCTCAAAAGACATGTTAGTGCTGAACCAGCACTCCAGAAAATACTTAAGAAAATTCTTGACAGAAACAATGAAACCAACACAGCTGAAAACCCAGAGGAAAGAAAAACTCCAAGAAAAGTCAATGGATAGACAGCAACAAAAATGTCAGTAAAAGAAAAACAAAGGAGTCACCAATAGAGAAAGAAGATAATGATAGTAAATAATCAACATATCTTGGTAATATCTTTGAATGTTAATGGCCTCAACTCTCCAATTAAAAGACACAGATTGGCAGACTGGATCAAAAAACAGAATCCAACAGCCTGTTGCATTCAAGAAACTCATCTAATCCAAAAAGATATTCACAGACTAATAATTAAAGGGTGGAAAACAATACTTCATGCACCAGGACCCCAAAAACAGACAGGGGTAGAAATTTTAACCTCAGTTGTGGTAAACTTCAAGCTAAAACTGATCAAAAGACACAAAAAAGTTTACTACGCATTAGTTAAAGGAATGATCAAACAAGAAATATAGCACTGATAAATATTTACGCACCAAATACTGGAGCACCTATCTTCATAAAATAAAAACACTGAACTTAAAATATCAAATATACATCATCATAAACAGTCATCGAGGTTATTAGGACTTTGTACATGGCATATCTTCACTCTACCTATTTCCTCATCCCCTCCTCTTCACCTCTCACCCATGGTCCCCTGGACTTCTTTCCATCTGTAAGAAACCTATCCCTTGTCTTCTTTTCCTTCCTTTATTTTTTGCTTAGTTTGCTTACTTTGATGAAAGATATCAGATGAAAGATACCTTATGGTGTTCAAGATTGTGTGTCTGATTTATGTCACTCAACGTTATATTTTCCGCGTGCATCCATTTCCCTACTAATGTCTCAAGTTTGTCCTTCTTTAAAGCCAAGTAGTATTCCATTGTGTATAGATACCATATTTTCTTTATCTGATCATCTGTTGATGGGTATACAGGCTGTTTCCAAGATTTAGCAATAATGAATTGTGCTGCTATAAATATTGCTAATGGTATTAGATCTTCTCTAAAGTTTTTGTAGAATTTGGCAGTGAAATTGATGGAATCTGGGCTTTCCTTACTTGGCAGTTTTTGTATTCTTCAATTTCCCTGACTGATATTGGATTATTGAAGATTTTTATATCTTCTAGTTTCAACTTTTGTCATTCATTTGTATCTAGGAATTGATGCATTTCTTCTGAATTTTCCATTTTATTAGAGTACAGCTTCTCAAATTAGCTACTGATAATCTTCTGGATTTCAGCAGAATTGGTTGTGATTTCACCTTTTTCATTTCTAATTAAATGGATTTGTGTCTTTTTTTCCCCTTATTCTGGTAAGTTTGGTTAAGGATTTGTCTATTTTGCTTAATAATTCAAAAAACAACCCAACCCTTCTATTTCTAGAAGAGAAGCATTTAATCTGCTGGAAGAGAGAATAGGTAGAACACTTGAAGACACAGGTGTAGGCAAAGACTTTATGAACAGAACTCCTTGTGGTAGAAGAATTATTACCAAGAGTCAACAAATGGGATCACATAAAATTTAAAAGCTTCTGCACAGCAAAGGAAACCACCAACAGAGTGAAGAGACAACTTACAGAATGGGGAAAAAACTTTTGCCAGCCACTCTTCAGATAAATAACTGATATCTATATCAAGAATTCAAAAAACTAGACCCTCAAATTTAAAGACCCAATCAAAATACGGGCAAGTGGAATGCATAGACACTTCTCAGAAGAAGAAATACAAACAGCCAATAAATACATGAAAAAATGTTCAACATTGCTGGTCATTAAAGAAATGCAAGTTAAAGGAACACTGAGATTTCATCTCACTCCAGAAAGAATGGCTATCCTCAAGAAATCAACCAATAAAAAATGCTGGCAAGGCCGCAGGGGAAAAAAGGAACACTTCTCCATTGTCGGTGGTAGTGTAAACTGGTACAACCACTATGGAAATCAGTATGAAGATTCCTCAAAAAACTAAAAGTAGAAATTCCATTTGACCCAGCTATTCCCCTTCTATGTGTCTTCCAAAAAGAGGTAAAGACATCACACCACAGTGATGTATGCACAGCCACGTTATGGCACAATTCATAACAGCTAGATCTTGGAAGCAGCCAATATGTCCATCAACAGATTAATGGATAAAAAATGTGACATTTATACACAATAGAGTATTACTCTGCCATAAAGAAAGATAAATTTGTGTCACTTGTAGGAAAATAGATGCTCCTTGAGACCATAATGTTAAGTGAAGTAAATCAGATACACAAGCTTAAATATTGCATGGTTTTTCTCTTGTATGAGAAACACAATATATAAATAAATTGCAAAATAAATAACATACAGGAGAATAAAAGCGGAAAAATTATTGTAATTCAGCATGGAAAATGTATCTAAAAGTATACCTTGATTTATTATAATTGTCTTATGTGTTTTATATATTTTTGGCCTATTAGTTTGGTTGTTAATCAGCACTATGATAATTAATTTTATAAGGATTTATAAAATAAATAAATGAATCTGATGCTGGCAAAAAGGAGAAAGACAGGAAGGGTGAAAAAGAATTAAGATGAGTTATGTACATGTACAAATACCCCACAATTAATATAATCATTATGTACTACAAAATGTGTACTAATAAAAATTAAAGGTATTTTTAAATTACAGTTTTGTTGGGCATATAATTCAAATCTGACAAATATTTTCTTGCAACACTTTGATGATGTTATATATCATGTGATATTGTTGTGTTGTCATATTCTTGTCATTCCTTTGTAGATAATGCATGCCTTATTGAAGAATTATATCTTTGACTATAGTGCATGCTGAAGCTATACCGCATTTCTTTAGGTTGACAACTGCTCCAGTTACAAGCCCATGTCTAGAGCAAGGTGTCTGGGGCTAATAGGCCTCCTGCTTCATCTGCTCATGCTAAACACCTTCTGCCCCTGTGGTTCCTAAAGTTTATGACCTACTCTGTCCCTGTGTGTGACACTCAGTCAATGGAGGTCCCTGCCAGTCAGGCCCAGCTCAAGTACCATGACTCCCCGGACTCACAGTCGCTTCTCTAATGAGCAGGGCTGTGGATAAGTTTCACGTATATCTGGTCATGTATATGTGTTGTTATGGCTTGGATCTGAAATGTCACCCAAAATGTCTTGAGTGGATGGCTTGGTCCTCAGTGCAGCAGTGTCCAGAGGGGAAGCATTTGGGAGATTGTATTATGAG
Source organism: Erethizon dorsatum (assembly GCA_028451465.1). NCBI lineage: Eukaryota > Metazoa > Chordata > Mammalia > Rodentia > Erethizontidae > Erethizon > Erethizon dorsatum. The sequence continues at coordinate 69,828,888 of CM051829.1, read as the reverse complement.
GGCTTAGACCTCATCAGTGATTTGTCTACAGATGACTTCATAGCTCAATGGGCCATTGACAGGTGGCAGATACTTTAGGAGATGGAGCTTATTGGAAGAAGTACGTAATAAGAGGCGTGCTCTTGAAGGATGTATTTTGTGTTTTGTTCTCTCCCTGTCTGTCTCTGCCCCGCCCCCACCCATCCTGGTCTATATGAGATAAGCACTTCACCACTTCCTTCTGCCACACACCATGACATTCTATCTCACCACAGATCTAGAAACAAAACAGTCAAGTGACTGTGGGATGAAACCTCTGGAACTATGAGCCAAAAATAACTAATTCCTCCTTTGAGCTGGTTTTCCCTGGTATTTTGTACAGTGACAAAAAACTAACAAATATATTGCCAATTGGTACTTTTTAGATTTGGGCGTATTTTTAACTATTTCTTTACTGAAATTTTCTCCTCATTCCTTTCATCTTATTCTTTCTTCAAAATATTTCAAAATATTCTTTTGTATTAAAGGCTTGATTTCTCCCTTATCTCTTTGTAGAGTCTACCTTTTTTTTTGGAACTAGGAATCAAACTCAGGACCTTGCACTTGCCAGGCAGGCACTGTACCACTGAGCTATATCCCTGGCCCCTGTAGAATTTAAATATAGTTCTCTGAAATTCCACTGCAGATTTTCTGTAAACCATCATTTCCAAACCATGGCTTATCATTCGTGGCCTTTGCTAACTCTGCTAACACTCTCTCTCTCTCCCTCTCCCTCTCCCTCTCCGTCTCTCTCTCCCTTACCCTCTCCCTCTCTCTCTCCCTCTCTCTCTCCCTGTCCCTCTCCCTCTCTCTCTCTCTTTCTCTCTCTCTCTCTCTGTCAGATATGTGCATTTCCTAACATGTCAATGATTATTTGCTGTTATCATAAATTTAACAGTAACTGGGCCGGTGAGATGGCTCAGCGGCGTACACGCCTGCCTGGAAAGCACGAGGGCCCAAGTTCAGCTCCCGGAACCCACATATGAATAACGGGCCGGTGATATCGCTCAGCGGCACGGGTGCTTGCTGGCATGCGAGGTCCTGAGGTCGACCCCCAGTACCCACACACACACACAAAAATTTAACAATAATTGTTCTTTACAGGAATCCACACATACTCTCTGAGCTGAGGAAGTCCCTCCATGGATCGTTTCACTGTTTCTCCTGCAGGGACCTGTAGGCTTCATCAATTTTCTTAAGGTAATTTCTGGTCTCAGAATTCCAGCACAGGGTGGAATTTAACACCCACATTTACTCACAGTGCAGAATTCGATTCTAATTTCTCAGATTCTACCCATTGTGCAGGGCGGGCAGCAGCTCCAAACCTGATTTCCAGGCCAGAAGGTGGAACATTCTTTTCCGGTATCCACCACAGGCCTGCATGTTACGACAAACACTTATCACCACCGCCCAGATGGCTTCCCTGTGTGGGCCCCTCGGGCAGGTTTCTGGCTCTGTAGCCACTCAGACCTCCAGAACTTCAAGTCCCTCTCACTCCCTTATCATGAGTTCCTTGTTTCTTTGCCTGGAGTTTTCTTTAACTAAAGTTAGATAATTAAGCCATTTTTGTTATATTTTTATCAAGCACAGCTGTCTGAAAGAAGCTTTGAGAATTAATTCAAGTGCTTTGCTCTCTGAAAGCTTCCAAAGTATCTTTTCTCTTCCAATTATCCTTGCTGTACACAAACCTCCCGCACTTGGGGCAGAAGCAGAAATTGCTTCGGGGCAGAGGCCACAGTCCTCCTAACAGTAAGAATTTCAGTGTTTATTTCTTGACTTCCAAATTAGGCAAGAACCCTATCTCACTGATAGAAGAAAAAATTGTGCATTCCTAAACCAAAGAATATAGACTCAGAGAAGAGTTCTTTCAACAAGTCACAAACTAAAAAGGAAAGAAGCCAGGTAAAACATGCAAGTGGGCTTCCTATAAAATGGGGAAGGGTACACAAACACAGGCAAGTATATTTTTTAATTTTATTTTTATTAGTTTTCTGTGCATAATCATTACATTCACTGTGAGAGTTCGCACATGTACATAACTCAACGTCATTCTTTCTTGTCCCTTCCCCTTTTCTCCCTCCCTAGCCCTCCGTCTCTTGGTCTCATTGCTGTTTGCAAGAGATCTATCTCCCTGTTTCTTGTTGTCTGTCTTTTATTTTGCTGTACAAGTCCTATTCATTCATTTCAGTTGCCCATTTTCTGATTGCTCTTTTATTTTTGAGGGAATTAATTTTGAGTTCTTTATATATTCTAGATGTTAGTGCCCTGTTTAGGGTGTAGGTGGCACCAAGTGGGGCCGGGCTGCTTATCAGTTCTCCCTGCTTCTCTTTATTGCTCTCTCTAGCAGGGGTTTAACTCTTTCCAGTCAGGATTTGCCAGAAACCTCACTAAGGCCTTTACCTTTTCCTGCCTGTCCCCCAACTTTCCCTACAGTAGTCAGAATCACAGTCACTTGGTGAAGTGGTTATAAAGCCCAAGGTGGGGAGTCTTCCACCAGTCTTCTTCCACAGGACAGTCTTAGACTCTAAGGAACTCTGGCAAAATCACATAGAATACGCCCAGCCCAAAAGTCCCACTTTCCCCAGAACTGTCAGGTGGCATTGAGCCAGCTCTCACAAGGAGCACAGCACCCCCAAAACCAGAAGCCCCTCCTCCCAGCTCTCTGTGTGACCCACCAGGGACAGGGACATGGTAATGCTGATGAAAGTCCTTCCCATCCTCATGCTGATTGGAAATGTAGTTGACTTCACCAAGAAAAAGGGAAGTGAGAGTTGCCCATGCAGCTTAGATGATTAAAGGGAGAATTCATTTCCCTTTTTTGTTTTGTCCGGTTTTCCAAATCATAAATGAAATCTATTTTCTGTCGAGTTTTTAAATGCACCCGTGATAACAAAATGATCTCTTTTTTAAGATTTTTGAAGAAATGTACTGACAATAGGATTTGGTCTTTAAAATCTTAAAGGAGAAAATACATAAGTTTTACAATATTTTGTGTCCATTTTGGATATTTATACACACATGTAAATCAGTCTTAATGACTTATGTTTGTCCAAACATCGTCCACTGAAGGAAGAGTGACATGAGACCACATTTTGAAAGGATCACTGTGGATGCTAGTTTAAGGGTAAAGTTCAAGGAGTTAAAAAGAGAATCAAGGAGACTGTGAGGCTACTGCAATGTCCAGCTGAGGGATGCTGGTCACAGTGGATCAGCCACATACTTCATGTACTGAATGAAGACATCGTAGTATTTGCAGTTTTGATACTGAAACAAATGTAAGCATAGAGGTGACATTCATTGGGATAGGAACACTGTATGGGTAGCATGTTTAGAGAGTTTAAATTTAGACATGCCAAGTTGCAGATACCATCAGTCAAGTAGAGATGCCATATAAAGAGTTGGATTTTTACAATGTGGAGTCCATTGGAGATACTCAGGCTGGGAAATTTGGAGTACCCAAAGTATTTGAAACCACAAGATGATATGATATTTATATTACTTTCTATTCCTGCCACACCAGACCACAATACCCTTAGTGTCTTAATACAACACAAACTTACTATCTTGTAGTTCTAGAGGCCAAAAGTCTGAAGTCTAAAGTCTAATCTCTGAAATAAAATTAAAGTTACATTTCTTCCAATAGACTCTAAGGGAGAATGCATTTCTTGTTCACTCAGGTTGCTGTAATTCTGTTGTTTACCATTAGAAAACTCAGGTTCTTTCGTGAACGAAACCCCAATTGCACGGGAAATATTACAAAGATTTAACAACTGGGATCTCATCTTATTAAAAAGATTTTGCACAGCAAAAGAAATCACCAACAGAGTGAAAAGACAACCAAAATTTTAGCCAGTTGTTCCTCAAAGGTCTAATGTCTAGAACATATAAAGAATTGAAAAAAATCAGACATCCCCCCAAATTTAAAGACAAAATCCAAAAATGGGCATCTGAGATGAATATATACTTTTCAGATGAAGAAGTGCAAACGCCAAATAAATATATGAAAAAAATTTTCAACGTCATTGGTCATTCAAGAGATACAAATTAAAACAATGCTGAGGTTCCATCTCACTCCAGAAAGAATGGCTATTATCAAGAAATCAACCGATAACAAATGCTGGTGGGACTGTGGGGGAAAAGAAACACTTCTCCACTGTTGGTGGGAAGGTAGACTGGTGCAACCAATGTGGAAGTCAGTGTGGAGATTCCTCAAAAAAACTAGGACTAGAGGTCTCATTTGAGCCAGTTATTCCCTTTCTTGGTATCTTCCTAAAAGAATTAAAAGCATCATACAACAGCGATATATGTGCACCCGTGTTTATAGCAGCTCAGTTTGTAATAGCTAAATCTTGGAAACAACCCATATGTCCATCAACTATTGAATGGATAAAGAAGATGTGGGGTTTTTTTATACAATGCAGTACAACTCAGCCATAAAGAAGGATAAACTTGAGACATTTATAGCTAAATGGATGCACCTTGAAACCATATCCTTAAGTGAAGTAAATTGGACATGTATGTGTAAATATCGCATTGTCGCTCTGGTGTAAGAAAATGGAAGTGTAAATAAGAAAAAAAATGTATAATAGATATTTGAAAAAGGAAGAAATTGTTCAAAAGGAAAGGGGAACTAGGGAGAGGGAGGGGGAAAGGGAGGAAGGGAAAAGAAAAAAATGAGAAAAGAAGGATAAAATGGAAACAAAGCTTTGTAAATAAGGAGGGGAAGAATGGTTGAAAGGAAGGGAGGGAAATGGGAAAAAAGAGGAATCAAGATATATCATGTACAGGTACAAATTCCCTATCATGAATGTGATCATTATATATATCTAAATTGTACCAATAAGCTCAATAATAATTTAAAAAAAGAAAACTCAGGTCTTCATTTCTTGCAGGCTGTAAATTGAGGATCTTTTGTGTAAGAACACATTTCTTTGACCTGTGCTTGCCTCCTTCCATCTTCATAGCCAGTAACGGTGAATGAAGTCCCTTTCACATCCCATCTCTCTTACTCACTTTTCTGCCTTTTCATCTTACACTTTTTGAGACCCAAGGTTATTAGTTTGGGCCCACTCAGATAATACTGATAATCTCCCCAGTTCAAGGTCTTTAACACTGAACACATCTGCAAAGTCCATTTTGCTATGTAAGGTAAAGTCACAGCATCCAAGGATTAGAGCATGGCCAGAACATTGGAAAGAGAAAATGTAGATAGTGAAGACAGGTGGCCTATGTTGTCTAGGTATGAACCTTGGGATATTCCACAATTTAGAGGTGGGAAAGATGAGAAGAAACTATGAAAAGAAACTAAGGGGCAGCCATTGAGTAGGAGGAAAAGAATGGTGGGTAGTGAAGACAGTGTTCTGAAGTGTTAAGGGAGATGAGGGCTTTGAGCTGACCATTGGACTTAATGATGTGGAGTTCCCTGGTGACCTGGAAAAGAACAGTTTCAATGCAATGGTGGGGACAATGCATGTCTGCCAGAGAACTCAAGACAGAAGGGGACTTCTCCCAAGAAGATATGCACATGATCATACAGACATGAATAAATATCATACATATCAGTCATTAAAGAAATATAAATCAAAATCACAATAAGATATTGTTTACATGTGTTAGGATGGATATAGTCAATAAAATGGGTAATAAGATTTGGAATGGATATGAAGAAATCTTGATACATTGCTGGAAGAAATGTAAAAGTATAGTGCAGCTGGACTGGAAAATAGGAAGTACATGAGTCAGGGCTCTCTAGAGGAACAGAATCAACAGTATGTATGTATATATATGGAAAGTCCTTATCATGGAGGATTGGCTCAGGGCCTTATGGAGGCTGAGATGTCCAAAGATCTGCTGCGTGCATGCTGGGGGCTCAGGAAACCCAAGTGTAGTATCCGCCCAAGTGTAAAGGCCTGAGAACCAGAGGAGTGCTGGTGTGTGTCCTGGCTGAGTCAGGAACAAGGAGTGTCAGTGTCTGAGTGAGGTGAAGAGGGCTGTCTGAACCAAAGCAGAGAGACTCGATTAGCCACCATTCTATTTTCTTGGTCAATTCAGACTCTCAGGAGATGGAATGATGCCTGCCCATGTTGGTGAGGGCAATCTTCTTTACTCAGTCTTATAATTAAAATGCTAAATTCTTCTGAAAACAGATCCACCTGGAAGTAAAGCTTTAACGATGACTTTGGCATCACATAGGCCAGTCAGGTTGACACATAAAATTAATCAAGAAAGAATGAAAGAAAAAAAGCCTAATGAAGGAAAAAACCAGTGATCATAATGACAGGTTGGATGTCACAGGTGAAAGAGAGACAGTCAAAATAAGTGAAATTACAATCCACTGTGAACCCAAATCATGTCTCCACCACACACACTCTGGAAAACTCGGAAGGCATTAAATCTCTAGATTATATTCTGCCATCTGTACAATGGGGAGTTCTACTTCCCAAGTAAAATAAATCAGACACACAAGTTTAAATATCGAATGACTTTTCTTATATAAGAAACCCAAAATGTAAGTAAAGAGCAAAATAAAATGTGATAATAGGAAAGAGGGGAGATAGATCTTTTGCAAATGAGAATAGGACAAAGAGATGAAGGGAGAGGAAAGTGAGAGAAGGGAAAGAGGCCATAGAAACTCCCCAAACACACACACACAGCCTATAAAAAACCTGCAAGAGAAGGCTTGGTTTCCCACCCATGTTGGTGCCCCCATCAGCACACAATCCTAACTCTCTCCTCTGGGGCACAGTCAACAGCCCTTCACAGTCCCCATGCCCGAGCCCCCATTCTCAAAAGAAAGACTTGTGACAAAGCTGTGGAGGTAGGGATTTCCCCTGCTGAGTCAGGCAAGGTTCTCTTGCGAAAGCTTCTGGAGAAGAGTACTCAGGGGCCACGTCGATGACTGAGGAAAACTCCTCACTTGCAGGCATGAGGATCCTGAGTGTGCAGGAACAATAAGGAGTTGTTGGAAGAAGTGACAGGATGACCTGTGCTCAGGGAGGAATGGCCATTAGGTCAGACCACAGGCACCAGGAGTTGAACCAAAGCCAGAGGAAGTAGGTGACTGAAGGTGTCAGGCTCAGAGTGCAGTTGTCCCAGAAGTGCTTGTTTCTCCTGTTTCCTCCAATTAAATCACCTTCAAGGGCTCGTCTAGGATACCAATCTCACTGTAGACAGTAGTGAGTGGCCCCTTTTCTTCTAGATATTGTTCACCAATACCCTGGGAATACAAAACAGAGGGTTCTGGAGCAGCTGGGGGTGGATACAGTGTCCCCAGAGGGACCTAGATACCATCAATGTCCATTAACATGAAATGCTTATGAATTCCCCCAAAGCACCCAGCACTACACTGGTCAATTATAAATGTGCTTAGTTAATGCTGTTGATATTACAAAAAGAGGTAAGAACAGTGGGGACAGAAATAGCAGGTATCTGAGATTAGGAAGCCCAGGGTGGGCAGTGGGTGGCCTATGAGTGGCCAGGCTGGCCACCACTCCCAGCTCTCACCTTGTCCTTGTCCTCCCGAGATTTCTGATTTGTAACCTCCGCATACATGATGTCATCATTGTAGATCCTTTGGTCCTGCTGCAATCTTGCACCTGAGTCATTGACAGAGTAGAGCTTGATTTTGTGTCAGGGAAACAAGTAATGCTCCCCCAGCACCATGAACCCAAGGCCACCATGTTTACACCCACTGTTGCCTCTGCAGGACCCACTTCCTGGCAGTAAAGTGGAGGACAAAGGAAGCCTAGGGTCCACTTGGAGAGAGGGGAGGTCTCTGAGCCCAGAAGGGGAAGTGCAACCTGCCTTGTTCCATCGCCATTTTCTTCTTCTCATGAATCTTCCAAAAATATAGTCCAGTTCCAAGAAGCAAAAGCACAGCCACGAAGCCCCCTAGTAAGCCTCCTATGAGGCCAGCTGCAGACTGTCCTGTTTCCCATACAATGAGAGAATGAAGAACAGTTAAAGCAGTCAAGATACCCACTGCCAGGGTGAGAGGGAAGGAAGGTGGAGAAGTCAGAGGCCCTGATTCCAAAGCTGAAAGGAAGGAGCATGAAGATTCATCATTCAACCAGTTGCCTGGCTCCTGCATGGTGCTGGGACACTGAAATGAACAAGGCAGGGTCAGTGCCCTTGAGAAATTCAGCATCCAGGAGGGAAGACAGAAAATACCAGCTTCCAGACAGAGGGATCTCGCTATGACAGAGGTTTAACTTTGCACAAGGCCTTCAGGGAAAACTTCCTAAAGAAGGCTATAGGGTAAACTGAGTCCTGCGGGAAGAGTGGGAGTTTCACAGATATTTAGCAGGAAGTGAGAATTCCTGCAGTGAGGGACAGGGCAGGGAGGAGCTGTAGGTGAGCAGGATCCCAGGGAGCAACTGGAGGTCAGGTCTGGAGATGAGCCCAACATATGCCACAGTCTGATCTGCTTTTCCAAAGCCTGCTCTGTACCCACAGTGAAAGACAGATGGGGTGGGAAAGGCACTGGAAGGCTGCTGCCTAGACCAGCAGGGAAGGGCAGGGATGTGAGGGACATTTACAGGTAGATGTGAGATGAATGTGAGTCCAGACTTCCACATGGGGTGACCATGTGCAGGTGCTGGTGCTAAAGAACATGGCAGGGAGAAAAGCCAGGGATCCCCAGACTCCACTGCTCCTTGAGCTCCAGGATGCCCTCCCCTCCAGCAGGTGGCATTCACCTCGTGAGCAGATGTCATGAAGGTCTGAGGTGGCATTGTTCTGGTCCATGGGATTGCTGACCACACAGGTGAGGCTGGCGTCGGCCTGGCTCAGGGGCAGGCTCACAGTCTGGGTCCAGGAGTTAGGGGCCAGTCCTGGTGTCCCTCTTTGCTCCAGCTCCCTGGGGAGGCCCTTGCTTTCCCATGTCACACTCAGGTCCTCAGTGACCCCTGTGGTCCTGCACTCCAGAGTGACATTGCACCAGCCTGGTGTGATGGACAGTGCCTTGGCCAGGATCTGTGGAGGGGACAACGGCTCTGGGAAAGAGGGGACAAAGAAGAACCTCACATGTCACACATTCTCACTGTCTCACTGCAGCCCATGCAACTACCCTATGAGGAAGGAAGGAGCAATTTATAAATAAAACATGATTTACCTAAAGCTAAATTTTGAGCAAGTGATGGTATCCAACGAGAAGCCTCATGTGATTTCCCTAATTAAGTGAGTCCTAAAATTTTCCATGAGAAAAGGATAGCTTGGTCCTCCTTCAATGGACCATTACTTCCAATAATTCGGCGACTTTTCTGGGAGGGGAAAAGGTCTGAGACAGAAGAGCTCGTCCTGGTCCGGGACCCTTGGCCTGTAGCTCCAGCTGAGACACTGCCTGGGACAGCACAGGCCTCACAAAGCAGGACATCGGGCCATCTCTGTGAGGACACAAAAAAGCTCCATCTCTCAAAAGCAGAGACATTTGTGGAGATGTAGTGGTCATGACCGGGTTGACAGCTCTGCATAGGGTTAGAAAGTGCCCTGAACTTGTGCTCCAGACAGCAAGACAAGAGTCAGAATCACCAGCCAGAGTGGAAGACAGGGGGACTTCCAGCTGTGAAGGCTGCTCTTCACCACAGGCGCATCCCTGTACACAGAGGAATTCTAAGGAAACAAAGCTGGGGAAGTGGATTTCCTAAGGGTTATAGTAGTAAACGTGCTCCTGCAGTTCTCAGGGCTTGGAGAGCTGGAATGGTGGAGTCCTGTGGGAGTGAGCTTGGCCTTGGGCTGGAGCTGCATGGGAGGAGCGAGGACCAGAGGACTAGATACATACGGATTCTTAATGTGGTGGGAAATTGTGGTGGGAAATTAGGATGCCCACATCCTAATCCTCAGAACCTGGGAATATGGTAGAGAGCTGACCGTGAAATAAGAGATTACTGCAGATTATCTAGGTGAACCCAGCATAATCACTAGGAAGTTTAAAAGTTGAAGAAGGACAGAAAAGAGCAGGTCTGAAGGACACAGTGTAAGAAGGACTCAACCCAGCCATGCTGGTTTAGGTAGAAGAAGGTGACCAACCTGAGCAACTCTGGTCACCATTAAAAGTTGGCAAGGTGAGAGAGAGGATTGTTCTCCTCTAGAGCCTGCAGAAGGGAGCACAGCCCTGCTGACACTGTGATTTCAGCCCAGTGAGAATCATGTCTGATTTCTGATATGGCACGTTAAGATGATACATTTGTGGTGTTTAAGCCAATAATGTGTGTTAATTTGTTACAGCACCAATAGGAAATTAACATACAAATTAAGTAAATTTAGACCTATTAATGTTATTGCAAATATCCCCAGATTCCCATTTTCCCCTAAATCTCTGAAGTGATTTTCTCTCTGATGCAAATTTCAATTTTGTTCTTTGTTTGTATTAAACACACATCATTTTAGGAGAGAAATTATATACTGTTGGCTGGAATCTGAATAGAATCCTGAAAAATTTGGTCTATGAAACACCTAGGCTCAAAATAAGGAGGAAGCCATGGGGTTAGGGTGAGGAGGTGTCACTTACCATAGACCTTGAGGTGGAAAACTTGGAAAAATTCTTTTCCGCCAGTTAACCGGCCCTGTGCCTTGTACTGCCCACTGTCCTGTGGGGTCAGGTTCTCAATCTTCAGGGACATCACATTGGGCACTTGGACCCTTGCTTCATACTTGTCCTGGAGGCTGAACCAGGTTGTAGCAGCTGTCCCTCTCTGGACTCTCAGCATCACTATGTACTCTGACCCAGAGGCAAAGCTCCAGGTGGTCTCCTCTGGCTTGGCTCCTAGATCTTTTCCTGGCCACTCGGTCACATGGAACCAGACAGAACCTCCTTTGATCCCCTTCAGAAGAATGGGGGCTCCAGAATATTGAATCCCAGGATCATGGGCTCCAGAGCCCTTGGCTGAATCACTGCAGACACCTACAACATTGAAAGGGGAAACATAAATACTTCATCAGTGAGGAAATGAAACAGAGAGCTGTTCTTTTTAATCAATCCATCCAATATATTCTCTTGACTCTTAGAAGGCAGCCCTTCTAAGAAAATTGGAAGCAATTATTGGATTGAGCGCTGGTTCTTTGCAGCATATCCCTGGATGTGTACTGAACATGGTTAGACTTCAGGGTTTTTTCCCCGCCTTGTAATGGCAGTGTGAACTAAATGAGCTTGTGGATCAAGAGCACCTAGCACATCATTGGGCACTGGTTAGTGCCTAACTGTAGGAGGCACCTTTTAAAGTAGCTCCCAAGGATCCAACTGCTTGTGTTCACCCCCGTGCCTAATCCCCTCCCCTGGGCTGTGCACTACACCTAGAGACTGGCTTCTGAGGTGTACAAAACAACAAAAATGATGGAATATCACTAAATACAACTACACAGGATAAGAAGCTGGCTTCCGCCTGGCTCACACTTGCTCCCTGTCCTTCACTGTCTTCTGCTGGCTCTGATGAAGTTAGCTGCCCTGTCGTGACCTGCCCTGTGCAAAGGGCCATGTGATGAGGTACTGACGCAGCCTACAGACTACACCCAGCAGGAACTGCGGCCTTCCATTGTAGAGCCACGGGGTCTGCCTCCTGTCCACAGTCCCACAAGTGGTGCCCAAAGCTGCTTCTTCCTCCTCCAGCCTTGAGAGGTGACACCCAGCCCATGCTTTGATCTCAGTCTGCAGGACCAGAGCAAGAAGGTCTAGCTGAGCCCCATGTGGGCATTGACTCCCCAGAAACTGTGACAGTGCAGGATTTGCTCTAAGGCAGTAAGTTACAGGGCAACAGGTTACTGCAGACAGACAACTAAACAATAACAAAGGTGTTTTCCTCTCCCTGTCTAGGGAGTATATTAGTTAAGGTAGGCTCGGTGTGATGTGGTGACAGTTACAACATTCTGTGACTTAGAACTGGAGAAATCATGTCTCAGTCACACTATGTGTTCCATAAGGGAGGGAGGGGTCTTGCCCCAGTGGCTGGGGCTCCCCTTGAAGCTCAGCCACAAGAAGCCCACAGCAGCTGCCTCTCAGCCTCCTCAGACATCACAGCAAGGAAGGGAGACAAGAGAGTCACACGCAGTTTCCCCACAGCAGTCCAAGGGTGACAAAATTACTGCCTGTGTGTTGTGGCCAGAACTTTGTCATGAGGCCTCATGTAATTGACAAAGGTCTAAAAATATAGGACAACCACACCCAGGCCCTAGACCAGAAAGGTCACATTCTAACCAGGTCCTCTGGATTGAAACCTTGGCACTGCCAATATGCCGGCTTCCCGTTCTTCTCTCATGGGCCGGGCACCAAACTCATTGGAAACATGGCACTGTTTTCTCTCAGAAGTCATTTCAAAGACCTGCCCCTACAGAGAGAAAAGATTATTATATTGTGGACAGACATAGCCATCTATGACTTCAAGGCCAATGTCTTCTTCAAAAACTATGAAATTAAGAATGAAGCTGATGGGACTTTGACAATACAACTTTCTACATTTCTGAGTGTCTAAAGACACTCCAAAAATGCAATTCCAAAAGCCAAGGAGAAAAGGAAATGTATACTGGGAATCACTAATTTTCCCATTCCTGGAGAACCTGGTTTTCCGCTAAATGCAATTTATGCCATACCAGCAAATAAACAGGAAGATGAGATGATGAGAGCCTACCTACAGTAGCTGAGGCAAGAACCTGCATGGAGGCTTTATGAAAAGGTTTTGGATCCTCAGGATGATAAAACCAGCAAGTGGTAGACTTGCTTTGTGAAGAGATCATTCATGAAAAAGAGTCTTTCAGGACTTGGCAGTGAAGAGAGCGTGGGTACCCACCATCTTTGTAGCTATGCATAACATTTCACAGCAAGATGCACACAGCCCTTTGCCTTTATTTTATAAAGTTTTATCCAGAAGAAAAAAGGGGTCCCATCTTTACCTGAAACATTCTTGATCAACAATATGGGCACAGAAGGGGGAAGTGGGTTGCCAAAGGGTGATTCAAAAATTTCTGCAGTATCAAGCTGATGTTTAATGAAAATAATAATAAATTTCTAATACTTCATGTTAGAAGGAAATGTAGAGGAACAAATGGACCATTTGGTGAGCACATGCTCCCACCACCAAGACAACACATGCCTGAGGGCCCCAGGACACCCCACCAGTCTCCTAGTGCCTGATTCCAGCAGAGCCCCAAACAATGGGCACAGAGGCCTCAGCCTTCCTCCTTAGCCCTGCCTTGTCCGCCAGGTGCAGCTTGGTGTACCTGAGAACCCTCTGCTCTTCCTGGGGACCAGGTTAGGACACAATGGACCCGGGGAGAGTGCCACAGAACCTTGAAGAACAATCTCCTTTCAGCCAGCCAAGACCCACCCAGGTAGGAAGCATCTATCTTCTCCCCAAATCGGTACATTCCTCCTCCCGTCAGACTGTTCCTTGTGTTTTAGGGCCATAGGCATTCCATATGCATCGTGTATGCCTTATGCTCTCATCCACTGATGGACTCTCGGGTTGCTTCCATGTCTTGCCATTGTAGATAATGCTGTAGTGAACATGGCAGGGCTGATACTACTTCAACATACCAAGCTCAGTTCCTCTGGTTATATAGCAGAAGTGGGACAGCTAAATGGCAAATCCATTTTTAGTTTTTTGAGGACTTTTCATACTATTGTGCAAAATACCTATCTACCCCGACATGGTGGCACACTCTTGTAATCCCAGCACTCAGAAGGCTGAGGCAGGAGGATTGCCATGAGTTCAAGGACAGCCTGGGGTACATTGTGAGTTCAAGGCTAGTTTAAACTACATATCAAGACCTTGTATCAAAAAAAAATATATATATACTAATATATATCCCCACCAAGAGTGCACAAGTGTTCCCTTTTTTCCATATCCTTGCTAGTGCTTAGTATCTTTCATCTTTTTAGTAATAACCATTCTAATAGGCATGGGATGGTAAATCATTGTGGTTTTAATCTGCAATTCCCTGATGATTAGTGGTATTGAGCATTTTTCATATATTTGTTGTCCATTTATTTCTCCTCTTTTGAGAAACATCTGTTCAAATATGTTGCTCATCTTTAAATGAGGTTACTTGTTTTCTTCCTATTGAGTTGCTTGAGTTCCTTATATATTTAACATTGGTCTCCATCAGAGGTACAGTTGGCAAATATTTTCTCCCAAGCCAAGAGTTTTCTCTTCACTTTTCCATTTCCTTTGCTGTGCAGAAGCTTTTTAGTTTGATGCAATCCCTTTGTCAACAGTTTCTTCTATTGTCTTTATATTTGGAGTTCAAGTCAAGAAATCATTTTCCAGATCAATGTCCTAGAGCTATTCCCTTAAGTTTTCTTCTAGAAGCATTATATTTCAAGTCTACGTAGTTTTAACCCTTTTGTCCATATTGAGCTAGGTTTTGTATATACAGTGAGATGAGCGTCCAATTTCATTCCTGTGCATGTGGAGATCCAGTTTTCCCAACATGATTTACAGAAAAGATTGTCCTTTCCCCCATTGTATCTTGTTAACACATTTGTGAAAAATCAAATCAATTGAGTGTAAATGCTTGGGTTTCTTTCTGGGATTTTTATTTTGTTCCATTAGGCAATGTGTCTATTTTTATCTCTATATCATGCTGTCTTATTACAGTAACTTTATAACCTATCTTGAAACCACGGAATATGATGAATCTAGCTTGATTATTTTGCTTTTGTTCTTTGGGGTCTTTTCTGATTCCATATCAACTTTAGGTATTTTTTATATTTCTATGAAAAGTGCCATTTGAAATGTTGATTGGAATTCCACTGAATTCAGGACAGCTTGTTTACCCATTGGCCAAAATATGACTTTCATGAAGTTAAAAGTATCACATTTTTTAGACCTTATTGGTTTCCTATCTTGATTAGAAGAAGAGCCCTCACTTCAAAAAGGTGTGCTTTTTATATTTTCTCTAGTTTTCTTTCTTACTTTCATGGTTTCAGTGTTAATGTTTAGTCTTTGATGCACCTGACATTTATTTTGGTGTCAGTTAGGTGACATAGTTAAATGGTGTATTGAAGCAATGGCAAGATTAGGGTCAGGGGGACGCGATCTGAGTCCAAGTCCTCCATCTGTTGGCTATGTGAACATGAGCAGTTATTTAATCTCTCTGGCTTCAGCTTTCTCACCTATTAAGTGGTAATAGTACAGTGGTGGCAAACCTGTGGCACATGTGCCACAGTGGTCACACAGAGCCCTCTCTGTGGGTACACAAGCCAAGTTGTCCCTGCATTGCCCCAGCAGCCAAGCATCAGATAAGAGTGCACATAGGGGCAGTGCTGGAGCTTTGTCATAAGTGGGTTTAGGATTGCAGTTTGGGCACTCAGTCTCTAAAATGTTCATCATCACTGAAATAGTGTGTACTTCAATTAGCTATTCTTTGGATTTAAGCAGAAAAATACTTCCAGCACACTATTCAATAACTGTTCCCTTAATATTAGCCATGTCATCATCTTGAGTATTACTACACCAACCATGCCTAAGTCAGAACCAGACCTTCCCAGCTCCCAGGCTGGTGTCTTCCTCACCACCATTACCCTCTCAGGGTCCCCTCCTGAGCACAGGGATGGGATCCAGGGAGTCAAACATCCTATGGGTCAATTTCATGGTACATCAAGTTTCAAGGTCCACCCTGGTTCTGTGCTTACCAACACCTTGGGTTTAAAAGGAAATTCACAGATCTGTGTGCACACAGCAACCACTCCTGTGTTACCAAGAGCCTGAAAACATCTGTAGATGGGGGGGGGTGTACTTCTTATCCCAAGAGCCAAAATTTTCTAAATGTATATTATTAATTCTATTTGGTTAGCCCATTTCCCCCTCTCTTTAGCGGGTTGTCTTATAATAGAAAAGTACTGCATGTGACAATGAGAACAATTACATGAGATGTTCTCCAAGCACAAGTTCAAAGTGTGCCTCCTCCCAAAGTAAACACTGTAGATGACAGGTACCCCGAAATGCTCCAGACCCACGTGACCCAGGCACCTCTTCGTAAAGGCATCGCAGACTGCCTGCTGGCCTGAACAGGAGGCTCTTGATTCTCCCTTTGCACCAGTTATAGCATCCTGTGTTTTCTTTGATAATTAATAAGAGGAGTACAGTAAAAGTATCATGTAACACCTTGCTCATATATTTCATTCAGAGTTAATCACACACTGAAATACGAAGTTTCCCACTGAAACTAGCAATAAAATCATAACTTCCCCATTTCTAAAAACTGATAGGAAGCTGTTTTTCAGGAAACAACTGCAGACCTTGAGAGCAGAACGAAACCAAAAGTCTGCAAAGGGCAGAACCCGATAGTAGAACAGCTTTACAAACTTGGACAAGGAGGTGGAGTGTAGTCCACAGCTGCAAGACAGACTGAGTAGTGGGGAGCCTGGAAACTCCCAGTTACAATACGTCCACCACTTCCACAGGGCCCAGTGTGTGCAATGCAGACTGTGCCCCTGAGATTCCCTGTTACAGCTGTCAGCCCTCTCTGGCCCCTCAAATCCATGCTCACCCACCCATCCCATGGGGAAGCAGCTTTGTGCCTGCCTTCTGCCTCCTGGCCTATCCACCTATAAGAGAGCTCTTCCTGCAAACACCAGTGCCATAGTATTGTCTCCAGGTGAAACAGGCAGTAAGCCCCGGTCACTGTCAGTATCACAATGGACTGTAAATACAAGTGAACAGGGAAATAAGCCAACTGGACTCACTGAGACACAGTGTTTCCAATTCAAAGGGGCACCTTGCTCAGGAATTCCAGGAATTATTCTGGTCCAAACAGGGTTTGCTGCCCTCCCAGCCAACATCGTGAGAGAGTCCCAGAAACAAGGCAGGGTCTTCTGTTACTGCACAGACAGGAACACAAAGCCCTGGCTGAGGCTTTTATTAGCTGCTTTTAACCATCACAGATGTGCAGCCTTCCTGAGTGTGGTTTGTGGACCAAGTTTCCACAGGCTGTAAGAAGGGAGACAATGTCCCTGAGCAGGGGATCTGAGGTCAGGAGCCCTGAGAAACCCTTCAGGAGCTCAGGTGGAGAAGGCTGAAGAGTAGAATCCCTTTCCTCCACTGGGGGATGAGAAAGTGGCCATAAGGACAATGCAGGGTCTTCTCCAGGAAGACTGCAAACATGTACTAACAAAAATGGTTTTTAAATGTTTAAAAAGTAAAGTTTCACTTTGCTGTGCCAGTTACAGGAAGGGCCTTGGAGATAATCTGTCCAAGCCCCATCCTGTTATGGAAGAGAGGGTTCCCCAGGAAAATAGACCTGTCTGGGGTCACAGAGGACAGAGTTGGACACGAAGCCCAGAACACTGCCCCTCAGCTCTCTGAACTTCCCTTTCCTCTCTGGAATTCACTCTCCCTGCACTGCCTTCTGGCCCCTCCAGGACCTGAACTGCTGCTGGAGTCTCATCCTCCTCCTTGTGTCTCCCCCTAGAAGGGAAGACAAGTGCTTGGAGTGGCCAAGCAGAGCAGAGACATCTGTGGCCTAAGGTTTAAAAAACCAGCCCGTCCAGACTGCCCACTTCCTAGAAGAGAGAACTATTAGGCAGATACTTAAACATTATCAGGCTGGAGATACAAAGAGAGTCCAAAATAACATGTTCTGCCAATTATACATAAGTGAAGAAAGTATAATAAATTTATAATCATTTTGTTAGGTCTCAGAACCAAAGCAATGACAAAGCACAATGAAACTTTAAGGTTATACATTGTGCACATTCATTATGACACTGAGCTGTTTCTTTCCAAGACAAGATACACAGCATTCCTGGTTGCCATAGCCTATAGCTCAAAGATATCAGAAAGGAGAGAGTTCTTTAAAGCCCCTCCCACCTTGGGCTGAGACCTGATTATGAGACCTTTTCTTTCCTAAGGTTCTTAAGTGACTAAGCCCCCTGAGGGAACACTGGCTATGTGAAAAGAACCAGAAGAACATTTTTGAAATATACAGTAACCTGCATGAAAATTATCCATTAGATAAGGCACTGGTGATCGCCTTAGCTCCCTGAACCCCAGGAGTAACCCATGTGTTTTAAAAAGATATCCAAACCTTCTCTCTCAGTACAGACGCCTATAAGACACAGCCCACCTCCTGGCTTGAAGCCATGGTACAGTACTCCTTAATCTGTTAATTTGTTCCGGAATGGATGGGTACCTCCTCTGCTTTTCAAGTGTCTTGGCAGGAACAGTGCTGAGAAAAAAAAAGCTTCCACCCAAGGTCTCAGGACCTGATCAGCATTTCAGGATGGAAGGAAGAGGGCAACTTACACGAAAGTTAAAGGCTTCTTCTTGCAGTACTCATCCCACCCGAAGACCGATTCATTCTCACATTTTAAATCAGCATCAAAGTGGAGTGAAGACTGCACACACAATTTTAAGATGCACCTGAGACTTCTGGGGGCCTCTCATGGTGAGGATCTGCTTGGAGCTGAGCCCCAAGCTGGATCAAGGGGGGCCACACTCTCCTGTTCACTGGAGAAGCTCAAGAAGCCCAGACCACAGCCGCTTCCTCCGGCTCAGACCCCAGAGTGCTAGTTCAGCTGTGTTCCACAGGACAGCAGCGGACGTGGTGAGGACCCTCTCAGTTCCAAGCAAGGGACGATGTGTCCTCACCCCTCTACCCTACGGATAAGCTTCTTAGTTTGTCTCCATCACTTTCCCCAGGCAGCTCCCGCCTCTCCTTGCTGATACACATAGGCAGTCGCACTCCCTCATAAAGAGCCCTTCATATAGCCACGGTCACTCTAACTCATGATCTCCAGCCTCTTCAACACCAAAACGCCGGTTCCTCCAGGGCTCTATCAACCATGCCGCATTCTTAAATTGTAGTAGAGTGATTTTCCCTTTTTGTTTCCCAAAGACTTCAGAGGCTAACAGTCTTCAGGACTGAAGGATTCTTCTAATCATCGCAGCGCCTGCTAACTGCCCTCCCTTCCAGGATCCCGACTACTCACTGAGGAAACTGATGACTCCTAGGAGCCGTGAGGTCCAGGAGAGACAGGGGCCTCTTAGGCACGGGCCCATCACAGCTGTGTGCAGTTCTCCTCAGCTGCAGAGAATCATCAGAGGGGAAGTTGGCAAGAAAGGAGGAAGAGCTTAACACTCATATGTTTTAAGCCACCAGAGGGTGGAGCCACAAGTCAGCTCAAGAGAGACCAGGATACAGGAACAGGAACATTCAGCTCTTTCCTCTTGTTCAAGCAAATAGAATATATCTGCCAATAGTAATTGCAGGATAAGTCCACAAACAATCTCACTGCAGGTGTGTCTCCGTCCTGGAGCACAGAGTCAGCTTGTCATTCCCACACAAACCTCCCCACACTCACCCTTGACCACCCGCTCCTGGATTCACAGTTCTGCCCCAAGCAGTGCCCTCCCCACTGCCAGCCTGTGGCCAGGCACAGAGATGTATTCTCACAGAACGCCTGGTGTGGTCCTGTGGTTCTGCAGAGTCCTCCAAAGCCTCCTGTGCTGAAGGTTTGGTCCCCAGCTGATGGCACTTTTTGGAGGCGATGGAACCTTTAGGAGGTGGGGACTAATGGGTGGCAGGAGGTCACCAGAGCATCTTGAAGGGTATGTTGGCACCCTGGATGCTTCCTGTCCCTCTTTCTACCACCCCAGTGCTCTATGAGCTGAGCAGCTTTGCTCCACCACATGGGCTCTACCATGATGTTCTCCTCACCATGAGCCCAGAGCCAAGGAGCCAGGTGACCACAGACTGAAGCCTCTGAAACCATGAGCCAAAATAGTCCTTTCTCAGGTATGTTGTCACAGTGACAGAAAGGTGACTGACACACCTGCCTAAGCCCTCCTGAGTTTAGTGATTTTCTACTCTCCCTACCCCTAAAAAAGAGTCCAACTTCTGTTCTGATTTTCTAAGAATTTCTTCACCTGTGAGTTGCCTGAAGAAGAAACTGTAGGCAAAATCAGAGCTGGAGGGTTAACCCTGCACTTCCAGTGCAAACATTTGCATTTTCCTTTGGCTGGCAGCTCATACATTCTCAGCTTCCACTGACACCAGCTGTCCTTTCTCCACACTCAGGCAAAGACAGGAATTGACATGCTTCTAGTGGCATTGCAACCAGCACTTCCTTTAAGCCCCTGCTAGTCCCATCTTGCCACTTGGAAGGCAGGAAATAGAGAACCAATGCTCCCAGCCACAGAGCAGCTGACTCAGCCTCACCACTACCTACTTAGGCTCTGCTCCAGGTTCTCCCTCCTGACCTGACCACCCATCAATAGGAAATTGTTCTCCTCTGTTCAGCCGTGGCATCAGAACCCCTTCTTAGGCCTTGACAAGGTCCCCCTTTCTCCTCCCTTCAGGTTCTCTGTGGCTACCCAGGCAGAATGACCCAAGCCTGGGCCTGCATGTCGGCCTGGCCATGAGGCTGCAACCAGGTCAAAAGGTCTCTGCATTTTAGGCCATTTGAGGCTATGAGGCAAACTAGAAGGCAAGTTAAGGCACACACGGTGGGGGGGGTGAATTGTTTATTCAGACTGAAGTGAGAATAGCTACCCAGGAATCACATATTTTCATTGTCCAGAATAAGCACCCTGAAATGAATGGCATTTGAGGGGTTCCATTTTATAGATTGAAAATAGCAAGAGTTGAGGGGCACAGCAGACACTTGTTAGTTACACTTGTTTTGAACGACAAGAATAACAAACATGGGCCATTGATTGGTTGTTGTTCACTTTATGTCATACATTTTGCAATCCAGGTAAGAATTACAATGTACTGCGACTGCGTATGTAACTCAGTGGTAGAGCATTTGTCTAGCATGTGTAAGGCCCTGGGTTCCATTCTCAGCACAACAAAAATAAAAAATAAAAGAAATACAGTAAACTAAAACAAAGCACTGTCCAAGTGCCACTCACGCCGTAGGCTTCCCTACACTAAAGAATTTTGTGACCTCATTCTTGTGACTTATTGCATCCTTTTTTACACTCGAGTCCTGGAGCAGTTGAACAATCTGAAAAAAGTCGCACAGCAAATCAGGAGCAAGTCTGAATCGTGAAAACAAGGTCAAGAGTAACCCCAGCATCCCAGCGCTCTTCCCTCCTGCTCTGTGGCCTCAAGCAAGTGTCTGCAGTACAGTCTGTGACACTCACCTCAAACTGCTCCTTGGTAGCCTAGATAAGAGGACATTCAACACTGGCTTGATCCCCTGTGTCTACCTGAAATGGAGAACACAGGCAGTCCATGAGTGCCATGGTTAGAAACTTTTCAGATGGAGACGAGATCTGAGGGTTCACCTGCCAGTCACACTCAGGATGACGGGTATCAGGTCTCATTTGCACCACCACCGCCACATCCCTGTAGCTCTGCAGAAAGGACTTCTCCTTTGGGAACTGCTTGATTATGAAAAGGATTTGTGTGAGTGGGAAGAGACTCTGCAGAGAGGGAAGCAGGCACGTGGCTGGAATGTCAGCCAAGACATTCCAGGCTGGCAAGATGCCAGGGACTTTTTAAAACTCCAGAAGTCTAACCACATTTTCAATGACAAGCCATTCTCTGCTACTGCATAACACGTACACAGGGACAGACACCAACCACAGGAAGTATGAAAAGTTTATTAGACATAGCTGCCCAGTTTTATAAATGTTTTAGAGACTTAAGAAAGCTACAAAAGACTGTGCTTGCCTGTATGTGATGAGGACAGAAACAAGAAGTCTGGGAGAGAGGGAATCCAGGAAAAACAAGATGTAAGAGGTAACCTTGAGAGTGTGAGAATGCAAGAACTGATGGAAATTGTACTAACAGCTCTGGACCCCTGTGGGATGTGATGGCAGGTCAGTTAAGAGCAGGACACCACAGCTGAGAGAGGGGTTACAAGCTGCAAGAATACATTTATTGACTGTCTACTGTATGCTGTAAATAAATATCTATAGTATGTATCTACATGTGTTACTTCAATTAATTCACATTATATGCTGAATTAAACCTAAAAACAATTATATTATCTAAGCATTGTCGATGTATAGGGGAATATCCTGAATGTCCAAAGAGACTAAAGAATTTATGCACGGTTATAATTTCAGGAAGAGGAAAAGACTTGAAAAGCTGTTAGCATCAGCCTAGGCGTGGATGTACCTCGGGAGGGAAAGGAGTGAACGCTCTGAGAAACTGAAGTCAGGACTCCGAGACCCTGGGAGAAACAGGGTGGCTGTTTCTTGATGTGGGAGGAGAGTTAGGTGCCAAGGGAAAAGAAACATTGAAGCAGAAGCTCTGAGTTATGGTCTTCTGCCCACCTTCCTGCCCAGGAGAGAGACAAGAGCCGCCAGCCCAGCCCCGTGAGGTTACAACAGAGCATCCCGGCTGCCCTGGTGCTGGCTGGGAGAGGACCCAGCAGCTGTGGGTGCTGATGCCATTGAGTGGCACCACTGTCCTCTTTCTCTCTCCTTCTGTAACCCCTTAAACTACTTGCTACTAAAAGATAATGTGCGTGATCATTTTCATTGAAAATATATAGAATTAAAACATTAGAAAACAACAGGATGGTGGGTAGAATGCTATCAATGGCTTATTCAGAGAGAAGTATGAAAACTCTCAACAATGTTGGTCATAATTAGAAAATAATAATTTAGCATCTATATTAAAATCTGAAGGGTAGAAAAATATCAGACTTTCAAAATTTTTCTGCTCCATAAAAGTAACAAGAAATTTGGTTTATAATTTTTAGAGAGCTTTTCAGACCTCTGAAAGTTAGCCAATGGCATGGAGCAACCTGAGGAGTCTTTGCTGAAAAAAAAATGACTCCATATCAAAAAGAATGGGGGGCGCTGGGATATAGCTTAGTGGCACAGCACCTGCCTGGCAAGCACGAGGTCATGAGTTTGATTCCCAGTACCAAAAAAAAAGAAAGAACGGGAGGCCATGGAGTGTTATTGAAAGCCATGAAAAAAATAACAGTACTTATGGTAAAACCAAGCATCATGGCAGCTACCAAAGAGAACCTTTCTGAACCTCATTCCCAAGGGAAGTTTGATATGACCTAACTTGGAGGTTCATCAGTAGTAACAGCTCCCCAGCACAATTTAATCACACTCAATTACAGGAAATCATTTAACATCAGAATGGTTACCAGTTACTGGAACAATACCTCAATTATGACCTGAAAAGAAAAAGCTGGAGAATAAGATGTCCATGTAGGCTTTGCACATTTTTCATCATAGTCTTTTAGGACACTTTGCATTACTGTGGCATTGGTTGTAATGTCTCATCTTTAATTTATGATTCCTTCAAATTCTCTTAGCAGATGGCTTTGGTGCCAAGGTCAAGCAAGCTGTATCCATGTTTAGAAGAGCAGTTGGACTCCAGGCCATGTGTGTTGTGCTCTGAGAGAAAAATTGTCTACATTTTGCTCATGTCCTGAGACTGTAGGAGACTGAGATTAAAGACAGCATAATCAATCTGGCAGAGGAAATTTCAAGGCAGCCCAAATTTTAGGGCTGTGGCATGGGTACTGTTGGGGACTTTTAAAAGTTTTGAGTTTGGCCCAGAAAGGAAACTCCAGTAAAGTTGGGGCCTGTAAAGATGAAACAGAAGACAGCTTGGTTACTAAAAAGGTAAACATTAAAATGAAGCCAAGTACTTTAGATGGAACAATACAAAGGATGCCTTGAGGGCATGAGAGGAATCCAAAAGACCCCACCTTTCACTGAACCCTGGGTGGAAAAGTGAAAGAATTTGCTTTGAGAAGAAACCTCAGGTCACCTTGCTTGAAAAAAGCCACCTATGAAATTGGCTTCCTGGGATTCCATTCATAGTGCTATCTTCCTATTCCACTCTCACCCCCAAATCCACTTTGAAGGGCCCATAAATTGCATCACACCGTTACCCATATAGGGTGATTGGTTTTGCCAGCTGTTGGTTGATGCAGTCTCTCATTTCATTCCCAGCTTCTCACCCATCCTTACTGTATCTGTGAATATTACACAAATGTTAATCAGAGATATTGGCCTGCAATTTTCTTTTCTGTTGTTTCTTTGCCTGGCCTTGGTATTAGGGAAATTCTAGCCTTGTAAAATTGATTGAGAAGTGTCCCCCCTTCTTCAGTTTTTGGGGAGGGCTTGAGAAGGACAGGTATTTATTCTTTTTTATATGCATGGTAGTTTCAGAGGTGAACCAATCTCATCTGAGGCTTTTGTTTGATGACAGATTTTTTAATTACTGATTCAACTACTCGTTACTCATTATTGGTCTAATAGGATTTTCTATTTCTTTGTCATTTGGTCCCAGTAAGTTGTATGTTTCTAGAATTTACACATTTTTTTAAAGTTATGCAATTTGTTGGCATATAATTGTTCCTAGTAGTCTTTTATGATCCTTTGTGTCTCTGTGCCATCAGTTGTAATGTCTTCTCTTTTATTCTGATTTTGAGTTATCACTCTTCTTTATTAAGAATACTGTCAAAGACACTGTGAAGGCACCTACAGGAAAATAGAATAGGGAATTCTCTTTCCGTCCTGAGTTTGAAGGCCATTAAGTCTAATATATCTTGTCTTACTTATTTGCTATAAAATTAGAAGGTAAAATAAAGTTATATTGTTCTGTGAGAGACAATTGGAAAGCATCTCCACTTAGCGAGGCTGAGCAGCCTGCTTCTGGGGTTGAAGCCCCCAAGGCAAGCAATGAGAGGCCCTGGGCTGAGGTCACCAATGGCCCTTGTGTCCTTCGCACTGCGCAGGAATCCTGTCCTGGGTGCTCCACAAAGTGAAGGATAGGAGTGTGACCCATGGATATGTGGGGACATGCATACCCCACGAATTCCTGCTGAATCTACACACCAGACATTCCCCAGAGAGCTAAACCATCTTCACCACCCCAAGCACTTCACTTGCAAGAAGTATGTAGGTGCCATGATTAACTTGCCACTCTACAGGTGGGGAAACTGATTTCCAATGCAGTGAATTGGCAGACCTAACATCTGGACAATCCTGAATGGTAGACCAGGGCCTAGGACCAGATTCCAGCCTCCCAGTCCAGTGATCTTTCCAGATTCAAGGCCCCTCTCAGTGAAAGAAACCTCCCACACTAACATGGCATCCGACTACCACATTCCAGTCCCAGCTTGACCAAATACTAGCCCTTTGACCATGCACTCTTCATGTGCCTTCTCTACAACTCACTTTTCTCACCTAAGAGGTGGGGATGATGGTTTCTATCTCATTGGGAAGACACTTGTGAAGAATATGTTAGCCTTCATCTGCTCTTGACCTTCTCACAGTCCCTCCTTCCCAGACACTTACAAAAGGTATCTACGTGGCTCCTTCAATAGTTCCCACGTTGGGCCGGTGAGATGGCTCAGCTGCATAAGCGCCTGCCTGGCAAGCACGAGGGCCTGAGTTCGACTCCCGGAACCCACATTAAAAAAAAAAAAGTTCCCACGTGGACACATCTCCTCAGCCCTGCATTACCTAATTTCTCCCAAGACCCTACGTAGACCTTTCAGAAGGAGACTGTGAGTAGTCAGATCGAGGAGACAAAGGTCAGGCCTGTTACAGGCAGCAGCTCCTCTCCTCCACACCACCCCCATGCAGTGAATTTGAGACTTTTGGTTACAGCTCAGCAGCCTCTGGCCCAAACACTGTTACCTCCCCTGCCTGTTAGTACAGCTTTGCACCTCCAGCTCCAGATCCAGCCTGGATCTGCTGGCCTAGAAGCCTCAGTTGGTCTCCCAGTGGTCAGGAACCCGCACCATCTGTGAGCCCTGCCTCCTTCCTGGGGCAGAAACTTATTCCCTACCAGAGGCTCACAGACCATACTCAAAGGTTTTTCATCTTAGCCTTAACTATCCTGGTCATTGTCCAATAATGTTACCTTTCAATCTGGAGAAGCCCCCACTGATGAAAAGAATGTATGGCCCAAGGCTCCTGCTCAGCACCCACCCAGGGCTTCTGCCCAACCTCAGCGCGTCGGTGACACTAACACCCCAACCACATTAGATGGACACCTTTCTGCTGGGCTCCCTCAAGGTCTGTTGCACTTCCTCTGTAGAGAAGCAGGAACCTAGCCACACAGGTTTCTGAGTGCATCTTGGCTCAGTGGTTCTCAGCATCTCTCTCTGTCCAGGGGAAGAGGACAGACCTTGACTCCAACACAACTTCTTCCCTTGCCAGGGGCTCGGGCCACAGCTCTGCACCCCAGGGAAGAGTGTGGCTCTGCAGACCCCACCCACAGCCTCAGAATGTATCTGCAGACCTTGAGGCACCTCCTGATGGGACAAAGAGTGTGGGGAGTGGGCAGGAGGAGCCATTCACTGAGAAAATAACCCCTAATTATAGGGGGTCCAACCCATCACTTATGGATCTCAGAAGGACACCCCATCACCCTGCACCCTGCCCAATGCTTCTTTCCTGGACTAAGGTCCTTTCCTAGTGGCCCGTGCCCCATACAGGACCAGGTATGCTGGTTCTAACCCTGCTCTCTGTGGCAGGACCCTGCCCTGTAAGCAGCAAGGTGGGAGACCCTCCCTCAGGCTGGCGTGAGTACAGGGTAGGCCCTGGAATGAGTGTCTGCTGCCTCACCCACTTCCTGGTTCTGAAACCCCTGAGGGTCACAGATGCACAGAAAGCAACTCTCAGCCTGGACAGGTATTCACCCAGCAAATATTTACAGAGCACACCTGTGCCTGTCCCAGTCACCATCTGCCACAGTCCCTGGCTCCAAGGTGGTGTCTAGCAGCACAGCCTCACTCAGCCCCTCCTCCTCTAACAGACACCCCCCCTCAGTATGCTCTGTGGAAAGGGAGGGGAGCTCCTCTCTCCTACTTGTCCACCGAGGACCTTCACAAGCACGTGTGTGCTACAGTTCCAGAGTGAACACCACAAGCCAGTCCCGTGAGATGCCCACCTCCCTAGGACTCAGGCATGCCTCCTTCACTGGGCTGGGCCCAAAGACAAAGTTTGGCTCTGCCATCTTGCTTTCCAGGGCTGAAAAATCTTACATAGGGTTCACTTCTCAAATTTATTTATTTGTACTTAATAATGAAAAATGAAAGACAGAAAAGATATGGAAATTCACACTGTAAAATAATTCTAGTCAGGTCCCAAGGGAGCATGAGATAGGGTTACCACACCTGTGTCTGCTCCCCTATCTCCCAGGGGTGACCTGCTGAAGCCCAGGGGACAATGATGTGCGGGTCACTGTTTAACTGCTGGCTTTGCAGAAGCAACAGAGCCAGGTTTCCAGCATATGCCAATTTTTTTTTTTTTTTGTGGGTACCGGGCGTGGACCTCAGGACCTCGCGCGCCAGCAGGCGCCCATGCCGCTGAGCGATATCACCGGCCCCTTTCTTCGTATGTGGGTTCCGGGAGTCAAACTCGGGCCCTCGCACTTGCCAGGCAGGCGCTTACGCCGTTGAGTCATCTCACCGGCCTACGTGTGCCAATTTCTGAGACATAACTACCCGCACTGTGGCTGATTTCTGCTGTGAACATTGTGATGCCCAGCGTAGAGCTGGGAAAAGATGCACAAAACAGCTCTCACAGGCTGGGTCCAGCTGCCCCCAGCGCAATCCTGCCTGCAGGTGAGTCTACTGCTCCAGTGTGCGGGACGTCATCACGCAGCTCGGCCCTATACACCAGCCAACTTCATGAAGAGGGAAGGCAGTCTCTCCTGAAGCAGGAGGAAAAGCTTGCTGAGGTCTGGTAGGCAGCTCCCCAATATGGCAGCACCCTAAGGGATGCAGGAGAATAATTTCAACTATGGCACTCTGGGAGGCTGGGACAGAAAGATCACAAGTTCAAGTCCAGCCTGGGCAATTTATCAACTTAGCAAGACCCTGTCTCAAAATAAAAAAGAGAAAGGCCTGGGAATGTAACTCTGTGTAAAGTCCCTGGTTTGATTTCCTAATACCAAAATAAAATAAAACAAAAACTGTATTTGATCTCCACTCTAAATTCTAACACTTCCCTTCAAAAAGCACAGGTAGGGCCCAGTCACAGCTCACTCACCCTCCTTCTTCACTAGGCTGCCCCAGTCTAGATTACAGGAGGTCACCACCCTCTACCACCACAAACCTTTGGGCTCTGAAGGCCGGGTGACATTTCCTGGAGACCTCGCCCCTCCTGAAGGTGGGCTTTGGATCCAGGTGAACACTGATTCCATTTCTGCCTCTACCACTAAGCTGTGCAAGGCACAGGTTTCCAAGGACAGATCCTCAGTGCTTCTGAAGTAGGACCTTTGCAGGGCTGTTGGGCCGACTAAATACATGAAGTGAAAAGCAGCTAGCGCAGCGCAGCGCAGCAGGCAGCTCAAGACACCTGCTCTTTCCCTTTCCGTTCTTCAGGGAGCCAGGGACTGAGCAAAGTTAAGCAATACCGTCACCTAATGGCTGCGCTTGGAACTGCCTGACAGTCAAAGGTCCCGGATCTGAGGAGCACAGTGAAACTGTTGTACTTGGGGAGATTGAGTCGCAGCAACTGAAAACTGGGTTAGGTCCTGGCTTTGCCAAATATCAGCCGCTGAACCTAAGCAAGTTATGTAACTTCTCTCCTTAGAATCTTCTCACCTCTAAAGTGGAGATAATGATTTGTGCCCCATTAGAAAAATGCTCAATAAGTGTCCTTTACCCTTCACCTTGCTCTTGTTCCTCTTCCCAGACCTCCTTCCCAGATCCTGATAAATGTCACCCTCCTCGCTCCTGCACCTCTTAGTAGTTCCAAACATGGACACAGCTCCACCCTAATTCCCACCAAGACCCTCCACCTCTGACAGGGAGGTTCTCAAAGTCTGCAGTCTTCTTTATCCTCAGTCTTCAGGTCCAAACCTCGACGTGTTCACAGTGTTTAACAATAGCCAGACTCCTGGTGGTGCACTCGGGACCAAAGTAAGTTGGGCGTAATATATAAAGTAGAATATCAGGTCTGTAATAAAAGGCACTTCATTATATTAATAATTTTATAAGTATTTTATATAATTTATATGTCATACATTTTATGATATATAAGATGATTAACATCATGTATCCTACCATATTAGTATAACAAAAGACATTTATAATATAGTTCATTCTTGTCAGGGGACTGCACCCAATCTGGAAACCAAGACACTCTCTCCCCAGTGACCAGCTCTTCTCCCTGCAGAAAGGAGGTCGGCCGGGCACAGTCCTGCAGATGCTTAGGTTGGTGGGACCATTTCTGCTCACTCAGGAACACTCTGAAACTTTCTGCCACCGAATGGAAACACCTGTCTGGTGATGATGGCTCCTGGGACACCACTGACCAGTGGTGCTTCTGTGCTGACCAGAGCCCTGCAGCCTGGAGCACTCCCTGAGAAGCCAGGGCCACAACCTGCTGCCCTGGGAAACCCTGGGCTCTAGATAGGCGGAAGTAGGTCTGAATCTCACATTTCAATAATGTTGTGAGAGACCCTGGACAAATTGCAGACCTTGTCGGAGCCTGCACGTTTCTCATGACCCTGGACTTGCTCATCTGCATCAAGCAGCCTCTGGGTTTAGGGCAGAGGTCCTGTGCGCATGCTCAGTGATGTCTCAGGCAGAGGCCCTACAAGAACACCTACGTTGTCTAGAACCCCTTACCCAGAAGCCACCTCCTCCATTAAGAAGGCTGAGCCTGAGCAGTGGTGCATGCCTATAATACCAGCTGACCCAGAGGCTGATACAGGAAGATAGCAAGTTCTAGGCCAGCCTGGACAAATTAGCGAGACTCTGTCTCAAAATAAAAAGTAAAAGGGGCTTGGGATGTACCTCAGTGGTCAAATGCACCTGGATTCGATTGATGGCCAGTACTATGGAGGAAAACAGACAAAGCGAAACAATCCAGCTGTCTTTGCTACTAAATCAGAATGTCATTAGTCTTAACGGCCCCTCACGGCGCTATTTTTTTTTTTTTTTGCAGTTTGCAATACATTCATAATAGGGGATTGGCGCATATATATTTACATACCGCATCTTGATACTTTTTACTTCCTCTTCCTCTCCCTTCCCTTCCATCTCCCCCATTCCCAGATCCCTTTCCTATGTCCAAAAAATATACCTCCCTTTTCCTATCATCTATCTTTTATTCTCTTTGCAAAATAAAACTGCCCTAAGTCTAAGAAACACAGGACAGCAGATATCACTATTCCCTCAGCCAGCTTTTTGCTCCATTTAACATATGAGCCACTGAAACCCATTGGCAATGAAAGGAACAGTGTAAATGTGCATTTATAGTGCGCCTGCCACACGCATAGTGAATTCTTCCCTCACCACTATGAGAGAGCAACGTCTTTAGACCTAAGAAAGTGAATATGTAGAATAAATTACATATTTGTGGCTAGAGGACAGGATGAAGTGGTCACACAACAAGAAAAACAATCACTTCACACATGCAGCAGAATAAAGTATGGGGCAGCTGAGTAAATGTGTGCCCCACACTTGCAGTCCCAGGGTGGACATGAGTGCTCGAGTGCCCCCAGCAAAAATAGCCATCAGAAATAAGACCAGGCAGTGCCGAGGCAGACGGCCTCCTTCCGGCCCAGGGATGGGTTAGAGAGGGCAGCTGTGTTCTGTGAGACCGGCATTTGGGGTCACCAGCTCCATCAGGGAGCGGCTGCTTCCCCTTCATCCCCCACATGGCCTCCATAGCCCATGGACCCCAGAAGTGATATTGATATCCAGCACCAAAGCCTCCCAAAACCCCCAGCATGGAGATGGAAGAATCTCTCCCTCCCAGAGACAGCTGTCCCCTGGACAGGACCCTTCCATCAGCCTCTGGTCTCACCCTGACCCGGTAAATGCTGGCCTCTGCCCATTCGGTCCCTGTAACATTCTGCTGTCTGTGCACCCTTTCCTCCCCGGGCCTTCTGCTGAGGGAAGGTGTGGAGGAGGGCAAGTCCCTGTCCCCATTCTCTGGAGGGTGGGCAGGTCTAGGAGGCGCCTCATTCAGACTCCCAGCAGTAGCACATTGCCTCACCCCACTGGGAAAAACACTTACCAAGAATTTTTCTGCTGGGTGCCACTATGCTTTGGCTCTGATATACCCCGGGATTTTCTCCCAGTAATCAACTTGTGTATTTCCCGCTTCAGCACCAGAATCAGTCATTTCTCTGAGGAGCTGTAGTTTCATGTTTGGGGAATGGCACTGGAAACCAAGACCTAGATCCTAGGTGAGCACACTGTCACTGGGGGACGGAGACACTCTTTCAGCTTGGGAATTAGGGAGGGCTTTCTCCTACACAGCCACAAGGCCCCCCACATCCCAGAAGGCCCTATTAGTGGCCTGCTTTTTGGACATGAGTGGACTTCAGGGCCACACAAGAGTCAGAAATTTATCTCAAACACTTTTTTTTTCAGACAGGGTCTCACTACATAATTCAGGCTGGCTTTGAACTCACTATGTGGCCCAAGTCGGCCTCAAACTTGCAGAGATCCCCCTGAGTGCTGGGATTTCAGGCATGGGCCACCACACCCGGCCTCACAAACACTTTTAGAAGGGAAAAAGAGTGGTTAAAATAAACCTACTAGAAGAAATGTCATGTCCCCCATATGGAAAAGTTGCTGATTTAGTCAGGGAAGAAGTAATGAGAGTGTGTTGTTATTTACTGGACTAGCTCAGTAGTAGTTGTGTTAGCACAGAGATTATTGAGAAGTCCCGTGAACAATAGTAATCAAGACTGCTCTGAATGCGTAGGAGGAAAACTGAGGGCTGGGGCCACACTGCCCTGAGCTTGAGTCCTCACTATTGTCAATCGGCCTGGCAGCCTGGACGAGTGACCCTTGTCTAAGCCTCACACCCCATCTCATCACTGACCTCATGATGGGTCGCTTTCTCATGATGACCGCACCCACATCACAGAGTTATTGGAGGATTCAGGACCAAACTGGAACAATGTGAGCAACGCAACAAAATTTTAGATTAGAACTCAAAATATAAAGGATAAGAATCGACGAGTTCATCCTGATGTAAATAAGTGATTGAATCAATGACAAAGTGAGAAGAGGGGACACAGCTCCCAGGCAGAACTCCCTGTTCATGAAGTATGGTCTGTACAGAATGCCTTCCTTCCCAAGGGTACAGCATAGAAAGGGGAGAGAAATGAGTCCCTTCTAGTGGATAAAACTGACAACACTGCTTGCCAAGGTCATCAAGATCAGCGCTAAAAGTGACAAATCACGTTGCTAGTATGAAACCTCAGTATGATAGTGTAAGACTGACCTCTGTGATCCTCTGCCTCCAAAATGCTAAATCCAAGACTAATCATGAGAGAATATGGGACGTAGCCCTATTAGGGGACATTCTACAAAATACTGTATCTGATTAGTACTCTTTGACACTGTCAAGGTCATCAAAACCAGGACAGTCTGAGAAACTGTCTTGGCCCAGAGGAGCCTAAGGAGATATGATGGCAAATATGTAACAAACAGTTAAGGACAGAACACAGGAATGTAAAAGGGCATTAGGCAAAAGCTAAAGAAATCAAAATAAACTTTTACCTCGGTTACCTACTTATTGCTGGGGCAAAATACCTGACACCCACAACTTAAAGGAGGAAAGGTTTATTTTAATTCAGTTTGTAGAGGTTTCAGTCTACAGTTGGCTGGCTGCGAGGCAGGGCAGCCTGGCAGAGGAGGGACAGTCCATAGCAGGGCAGGCAGACAGCAGCCTTCCTTCTGCTTTTCCTTGTATGCCATCCAGGCTACAAACCTATAGATTGGTGCACCCACCACACTCAGGGTGGGAATTCCCTCTTCAGTAATTCTATTGCCGCCCACTATGCTAAACCAACCAGTGGACTAATCCGCTAATCAAGCCCATAACCCAGTAATACACCTGTGATCCAGCCACCACACCAAAACTCCACTTATGAGTATATGAGGCTTTTAGAGGACATCTAGATATAAGCTATAACAGCTCTAGACTTAGTTAACAACAGTGTATCAATATTAATTCATCATATGAGTCAATAGTCTAAGATGTTGATAATAAGGAAAACTAGGTGTGGGTTGTATGACAACTCTCTATTCTATTATCCCAATTATAATGTAAACCTAAAACTGTTCTAAAACATAAAGTTTATTTTTGTTCTTCCTTGTCTATCAGCTCGTGAAAGATACTCAGGCACACCCTGTCAGCACTTCCATGGGAATATTTATCATTCCTTTTCACTAGAATGCTTATTCCTAAATAAAGCGCTGTTCCCACAGCCCAGTATATGATAGGGGAGTTCAAACCCAATGTGCTCTGTCCCTAGGCCTGGCTCCCAGGGTCTCAATTAGCATTCGTACAATAGACATTTACTGACCAGATCCTGTGTCCCAGGCACCACGATGGGAGCTCATGACACGAGGATAACATGACGCCTCTGCTCCTGCATGAGGAGAGGAGGATTCCAGTCAGTTGGAGTCAGACATTCCACAAGGGTACAGCAAAACTCTCACTGAGGAAATCATGATAAATACAGAGGAGAGAAGCTGCAGGGTGCTGGAGGAGGAGGTGGCACGAGGGACAGAGATGATCTGAGGAAGGACAATGACACTGAGGCTATAAACTCCTCTGGCCATCAGGAAGTCATCGTGAACTCCACCCGGCCAGCTCCAGTGGGCTGCAACAGGGTTGCCATTCCTGGCCCTCACGGTCTCAGTCACAGTGCGTCACTTCTCTCTGTAAGAAACACTCGACCTGGTTGCTGGACTCCAGAGACTCCTGACTGTTTTCCTGCCTCCCTGGTCGCTCCTTCTCAGCCTCCCGTTCCTGACAGATGGCTATGCCGGGGCCCAGGCCTTGCTCAGGAAAGCTGAGACAGGAGGAGCACAAATTCAAGCCCTGCATGGGCAACTTAGTAACTTAGCATCAAGGTCTTTTGTCAAAACAAAAAACCAAAAAGGCCAGCAATGCACTCAGTGCATTGCCTCTGAAATCAATCCACAGTACCACAATAACAAAAAAAAAAAAAGCGAATCCAGGACTCTTCGTAATGAACTGGGGACTTGTCCAAGACAAGAGCAGGTTCGCTGAATAGTGAAGGGTGTGGAGGGACCATGGGTCCCCTCAGCCTCAGAAGCAGAAGAAACTGCTGAGTCCTGGATACCCAGGCCACTGACGACATCATGGAGGATGGGAGCCACAGCAGCGGTGGAAGAGTCCTATTGGGCACTGTGGCCTCAGCAAAAGGCGAAGCCTATTGTGTCTGCTCTCTAAGGACACCCCGAGCCCCAGCTGGGCTCCTGCAATGCCAGGGCCACCTTCACTCTAGGACTCCAACGGGAGTCCAGCCCCAGCTGAGGCTCTTACCTTCTTAGTTTCTGGAAGACAGTTCTTCTGATCACCTTTTAGGGAACGTGAAGTGCTGTTGTCAAGAGCATTTCTGAATGCCGATCGATTTTCAGGCTCACTCCTCAGGCCACTGTCTGGTGGAATCTTGTGAAAAGAAGGCACCTGGGCTCCAACGACTTGGAGAATATCCTCTCCAGCCCGCAGGACTCCGTGATTAGGGTGCAGTCCGGGCAACACTGAATGCTTCCGTCTAGCAGACCTGAGTCCCCTAATGCTAAATCCGGGGTAGTCAGCTGGTGTCCCCTTGAGGTTGGATGTGTCCCACTGCCTTGTGTGATGTAATGGCAAACATAAAAATTTCATAGCAGAAATTAAAAATCAACTAGACATTCCACTAAGCAACTTAGTGACTTAGCCTGTGCCTAAGCTCATGCTGCCTGTCACGTAGTTAGGTTCAGCTCGCCTTGACCACCACGCCAGCTGTAACTCAGAGACAGTTTCACTCAGCCTTATCTGACTGCATCCAGCTGCACTGCCCGTGCTTTCTAGCCTATAAACATATTCTGTCTTCCTTGCCTATTCCAGGAACTTTCCACCTAGGACAGAATAACCCAGTCAAGGACATGCTTGCCTGATTTCACCTGCCTGCTTGGACAGCCCCCTCCCTAGCAAAGCTTGTCCAGAACAAATCTGCCTGACAACATATGCCTTAGCCTATGTAACCAATTATATGATAACCTGCTATCAGCTTTGTATTTCTGGCTTGCAAAAATGTATTTAAGCTAAACTCTAAGATGACTCTACACTGATAATTTGAGACCCGATTCCCATCAGCCCACTAGCGTAATAAATATTGCCTTCCAACTGCTCAGGTGCAAACAGTCTTCCAATTGGTTTGATATCAGATTTCTGTAACAGTGGGACATATAATTATGCTTCTGGGAGACTTGTTTCAAAGGTAATGTCTAAATGTTACAAAGATGAAACCGATCAGTCACTCCTCCCCAGGCACACATGCAATATTCCAATATCCCAGAAGAACAATATCAAAAAGCTGAGGTGAAAGCAATCTGTAGACCAGACCAGAGGAGCCACGTCGAAAGTGTCTGGGGTTTGTTCCCTGGATGGGACCATTCCTAGCTCTGACTGCCTTCATTCTCTGTTACCTGCGCACTACTGGAGCTTCCGGAGACCCAGGCATGCCAGACACTTTTACAGCCTGAATCTGCAGCTTGTGCATTGAGGGCTGCCGCCTACAGCAAACAGTGTGCTAGGAGATGCTGGCTGGGTGTGGGAGCAAAGGGAGGGGACAGGAGGAAGAGGCCTGGAGGACGCTGTCCTCTTCTGCACAGTCTCCCTGCTTTGCTGTGAACCCCACCCAGGCTGAACACACATGAGGGCTTGTGATGAGCCCCCAGCCCCACAGGCCGGCTCCTTCTGGGACTGCCTGAGTCCAGCTAGACAAGGCGAAAGCCTTGAAACCCAGGGTTCACACACAGGCCCTGCACCTGGGTTCTTTCATTTTGAGAAGCATTTTAAAGCTTTATGTCCTAAACTCTCAACAATTATCTAGTTGACCTTGGTTTCAATTACAGCTCTTCATCTACAGGACAGTTTGAAAGCTTCTCCATTCATTATCAATTTATTGGATAATTATGGTATCATTTTTATTATTAACGAGCCAACATTGATATGCCTTATTATCTATAGCCTGTATTTAAGTCATATACACATATGAGCTACATTCCCAGCCCTTTTCTTGTTTCTTATTTTCAGATAGCGTCTCCCTCATTTGCCGAAACTTGACTCCAACTTGTGACTCCTGCGGCATCCTTAGTTTTGACCTATGTCATCTTTCTCTCCCAGCATTCCATCCAGAATGCCACAGTACATTTAGCTCTCATGTCTCTTAGGCTCACTGAGCCGTGACCACCTCACAGTTTCCTTGCTGTTGATAACCTTGACAGCTGTGAGGGACAATGGTCAGGTATTTTGTAAAGTGTCCCTTGTTTGGGATTTGTCTGATGCTTCTCTCGGGACTGCACTGGGGTCGCAGGCTTCTGGAGATCCCAAGAGTTAAGTGCCACTTCCTCACATGCGACCTGGTACCATTCCGTGGTTGCTGTTGATTGAGGACAAAAAGAGAGAAGGGGACAATGGGAGACAAGAGTGGAGAGACGCTTTTTTGTGTGTTGCAGTGAACATTTGTTTGAGGGTTTAATTGTATGTCTATTACATGATTTTCGTCATCAGGAATTGTGAGTCAACGAGTACATGGTACAGTGTGTGTTCTTTGTGCCACAAATGTCTTGAAAATTAAACTGAAAATGGTAGACTATTTTTAAATAGGATTATTTGTTGAGTTTTTCTTCTAGACACTGAATCATGTTTTATTTTATTTTTTTCTTTTTCTTTTTTCTTTTCTCTTTTCTTAGCACATGTTTGCAGTATGTGATGTTTACATTCATCTTGGGGAGTGTTTACATACATAACACAACTGCTTTCTTTTTTTAATCTCCTTTCTCTTCTACTCACCTCCTTCTCTCCACCTCCAAATCCCCTTTCCCCATTTTCATTCTTTATATATATATATATATATATATATATATATATATATAATATATATGATGCTTTTGCACTTCCTTCCTACCATTCATTTCTATTTTATATCATTACTCGCATTGCTGCAAGTATTAGCTTTTCATAGCTGTGACAAAATACCTGACATGAACAACTTAAAGGAAGAAAGATTTTCATTTGGCTCATAATTTCAGAGGCATCAATCCACTGTCTGCTGGCTCCATTATTTTTAAGCCAGTGGCAAGGCAGAAACATCATGGCACAGGGGTGTGACCGAGAAAAAATCATCACCTCAAGGCAACCAGGAAGCCACCAACGGGAAAAGAGAATGACAAAGACATACCCTGCTAAGGTTAGTTTCCCAGTGACCTACCTCCCCCAACTAGGCCTTGCCTCCTACGTTTCTACGATTTCCCAATAACTCTCTCAGATTTTGATCTCAGAAATGGATTTATTCACTGATGAAGTTAGAGACCTCATTATCTAATCACATTCCAAAAGTCTATTGGCAAGGAAGCCTTCAACGTAATGAGCCTTTTGAGGAAATATTTTGGATCCCACCATGACATTCCATCTTTCACCACCCCAAAAGATTCATGTTCATCTCATTATGCAAAATGCATTCAGTCCAGCTCCCCGACTCCATCTCTGAAGTCTCCACACTCCACCATTGCTTCCTGGGCTTCTGAGACAGGAGGCCCACAAGCTGGAGCCCAGCATGGGCAACTTAGTGACTTAGCAATAGCCAGTGTTAAGAAACAAAACAAAACAAAACACGGGGGCTTGGTGTGTTGCTCAGTGCAAGGATACCGGGTTCCATCCTCGTTGTTACCAAATACAAACAAAAAGTCCACGTCCAAAGTCTCTTCTGGGGGCGGTGAGATGGCTCAGCGGCGTAAGTGCCTGCCTGGCAAGTGCGAGGTCCTGAGTTCGACCCCGGTACCCACATACAAAAAAAGGGCCGGTGATATCGCTCAGCGGCACGGGCGCCTGCTGGCGCGCGAGGTCCTGAGGTCGACCCCGGTACCCACAAAAAATAAATAAATAAATAAATAAATAAATAAATAAATAAATAAAATAAAATAAAGTCTCTTCTGAAACTCAAGGCAAACTCTTGGCTGTGGTGAGCTCCTACAGAATATTAAAAGGAAGTTAAATACTCTCAAAATACAGTAGCGCAAGGTAATCCTTTACATTCCTGGTGCGGGGGCTGGCGGAGAACAGCAGGTCCTGTCAGGGCGAGTTTGTGGCAACTGCACAGAGCCGGGATGCGGAGCCCAATGCAGGTCCACGGACACCTGAGAGGGTGCAGCTGCAGGCAAGGAGGGTGGTGAGCAGAGTCCTGGGATGGGCGGCAGCGGCAGGTGTGGGCGGGGGCACAGCACTCAGTGCCTGTTGCTCTCTCTCCAAAGATCCTGCGGAGGGGAGCCCTGTGCACACTGAGGAGCTTCCAGGGGAAGTTGTCCTCCTCAGAACCCCAGCTGCGTGAGAGCGAGAGTCCCCGAGGGGCCCTGGTCTGGGCGCTCACCCTTCCATATCCTGCGTCTGCTTTTTCTTCCTGGATGAGGAGAATGGCAACTTTGAGTCCGGAGTGAATTAGAGCCTGGAGAAGTGGAGCCAGGGCTCTGTCCCAACTGTCCCCCGCCTCCCTATCCCTGTCACTACTTCCGGTCTCTTTTTTTCTTTAGAATTGCAAGATAAACTAAAATATTTGAAAATACAAATTTAAAATTTTCAGCAAGAAAAAGAACTTTTAAAATGTTAAATAAAAATATAAAAAAGAAAAAAATTAAAATTAAAAAAAACTTAAATTCTGTAAAATTTTAAAAAGTTCCTTCATTCAAGGGGTTTCCCAGCCTCTTAGTGTCACTTCCAGACAGGGCCACTGGGCGGCACTCTCTGGGCCTTATGACATTTGGTCTCCCCAGGCCCAGAGAGGGCAGAGGCGTGGGGTGTCCTTGCTGATTCCTGTTTTTCAACATCCACAGCCCCGAGCCTGAGTGTGGATTCCGTCTCTGCAAAGAAAGTCACAGATTACAGCTGAAGTTACTGAAGGCTCAGATCCTGCTGTGTGGCCTGGTTCCTAGGCTGGGGACCCCTGACCTAAAGCTCTGGCGGGTGAGTGTTTTAAACAAGACAGGAACCTCTAAGACCATCTTAAACAGCTGGAAGCTGGGGCAGGAGGGTTTCAAATTTGAGCCCAGGGCCAGTGAGATAGCTCAGCGGCATAAGTGCCTGCCTGGCAAGCAGGAGGTCCTGAGTTCCACTGCCGGTACCTACGTAAAGGAAAAAAAGGGCCGGTGATGTCGCTCAGCGGCACAAGCGCCTGCTGGCAAGCACGAGGTCCTGACTTCGAGTCCCAGTACCCACATTAAAAAAAAAAAAAAAAAAAAATTGAGCCCAGCCTGGGCAACTTATTGACATCGTGAGACCCTGTCTCAAAATAAAAGAGGATTGGGAGTGTAGCTCAGTCAGAGGCCCTGTTCAATCCCTAGTACCACAAAAACAAAATTATAATACTAAG
The DNA here is from genome assembly GCA_028451465.1 of Erethizon dorsatum. Taxonomy (NCBI): domain Eukaryota; kingdom Metazoa; phylum Chordata; class Mammalia; order Rodentia; family Erethizontidae; genus Erethizon; species Erethizon dorsatum. The sequence goes on along the minus strand of CM051829.1, from coordinate 69,789,582 downwards.
TATTCTTATTCTGTGAAGTGAGATTCTGAGGCTGAGTGGTTTCTCAACAATCTTCTACATTGTCGTTTTAGTATTTATTGTATGGGTCAATTCTTATTTTAGAGGTAATCAAATGTGATTTTCTATCTTTTTTTGATTTTTTTTTTTTGCAATAGCTTGGATTCATAGATTTTTAAATTTCATTTTGAGACAGCTGCTTTTAACTTTTTATCTAGCTAATTCCCTAAATTGCCCAGGCTGGGCTCAATATTTCAACCATCCTGCCTTAGTTTCCTAGAGTGCTGGGATTACAGGTTTGCACCACCTTACCTGGCTCATATATTACTTTTCTGGTTAATCAATGAACTAGAATCTATCTCCGTTGTTATTTATTTTGGTCCTCAAATTGACCAATGTTTGACCAGCAGGAGCGGCTTCGAACTGGATCCTGTGCCCCCACTAATTTTCAGCACTTTCTTCCTTTCTGATAGAGGAAGATGTTTTAAACACACCTTGTCTTTCCCTGCCCCAGCCACAGAATGAACCATATCTCCAGATAGCTCTCGATCCTTTTACTCTCTTTGATCACTAATTCTAGACAGAATCATTTACTGCCTTTAGGAGTGATGGCTAGGAGACTAGGAGAAAACTTTCAAAGTTACATCAGCCTTAAGGGTCCCTGGTGGAGCAGGGCATGGTAGTACATACCTGTAATCCCAGCACTGGGGAGGCTGAGGCAGGAGAATATTCAGGCTGAGCCCAGCCTGGGCAACTTATCAAGACCCTGTCTCAAAATTAAAATAATAATATTTTAAAACGTGTGGATATAGCTCAGTGGTAGGGTGCTCCTATGTTCCATCCCCAGTACCGAAAAATAAAAAGTCCCTGATTGTAGCTGGGTATGATGACACTCCCCTTCATCCTAGCTACTCAGGAGCCTGAGGCAGGAGGGTTGCAAGTCTGAGGCCAGCTTGGGAACTTAGTGAGATCCTGTTCTAAAACAAAATTCAAAAAGGGCTGAGGGTAGAGTTCTGTGATAGCACACTTGCTAAGCACCCTGAGGTCCTGGTTCAGTCTCCAGTATTAGAAAAAATAAGTTCTGGGTTGCAGATGAATCTTGGGATATTTCCCTCAGGAGACCTTCAAACATGCATGCTTCCCTCCTGTGCTTGGAAGAGTGGAAAGGTAAATGTGCTGTGTGGTGACACACTCTTTTTTGTACTCTGTGGCCTAACATCCTGAGAAAGTGGCCTAACAATGTTGAAGGACATTTTGGTTCAGATCCAAAGATGGCAAGGTGAATGTCTAGGAGCCAACATCTTCTAACCTGCCAAATGTCACTCAGAGTTTCACAGTAGACTGCCCCGTATCGGCCTCAGGTGCTTCAGCTTAGGAGCTGAAGGTCGGTTGAGCTCACCTCTTCCAAGTACTGTACTGGGGAACCCACTGATGGGATTTGGTTTAATTCTGAATCAGATAGGAAGTATCTGGGAGCTCCAGCAGCAGAGTGACAGGATCTGGGTACCTTTAAGAAGGACAGGGCCGACTACTACAGGAGAATAGATGTAAGGGTTGCAGGTGGCAGTCACTGGCGAGCACTCTGGGTGGCTGAGTGCAGCAGGCAGAACTCACTGCAGGACCCAATGGGGGGCTTGAGACCATGTTTCTCACTGGCTATTCTCAAGTCAATGACAGAGCCCAGGAGACACCAAGGCAGGCCCACTCCCAGGAGTCACAGAACTCTCCCAACAGGTGGCTTTGGCTCCGGACCCCCTAGCAGCCTTGCTCAACTTTTCATAAGCTCACAAATTGTTGCACCTATCCTGCCTTCTCGCCTTCATTTGACATCAGACTTGCATCACAGTCTGGCAGCTGTGCCCATCTCTCCTGATTCCCTTCTCATTTTTTCTCACAAGATTTCCCATAACATGTACATTTGATACTGTCTTGGCATCAGCATTTTGGAGGATCTGGGCAAACGCAGAGATCAGAGACACAAGCAGGGATATCAGTGAGAGAAGGCAAACACAATAACCCAGGAGAGGTGACAGAAGCTTGGAGCAGAGTGGGGACAATAGGGGTGGAGACAAATCAAATTTTGACTTTCTTTCAAAGACAGAATATCACTATAAAAAAAAAAGACACAGAGAAAAAAAGAATCTAGGCACTCAGCAGCTCAGTGCAAAAGCCTCAGGTTCAATCCTCAGCACCACAATAAAGGAAGAGAGAGAAACTTTACTAGAGTTGCTGCTAGGATACATGATGTGAGAGGAAGTGACCCATCAAAGATGACTCTATTCTTTTTGGCCTAAGCAATTGGAAATGCGGGGTCTCCTTCACCTGAGATGCTAAAGCCTGTGAGGAGAACACGTTCCAGGAGTGAGACTAAAGGCTTAATTTTAGACCTAGTAGGCTGGAGATAAAAATACCCAAAGGAAATGTCACAGAGAGAACTGATTTCCTGAGCCTGGAGTTCACAGTAGGCTATTGGCTGAAGATACAACTTTCAGAGTTGGTGTACAGCTGGTATTTGATGCCACAGAACTGAATGTGATCATTGAGAGATAAGAGAAAGAGCATCATAGCGAAAATCTAGGAACCTAGTCCTAGTGCATTCTAAATTTGGCAGGTGAGAAGTATTCATCAAGAGACAAGGAAGGTCAGACAAATGTAGAATTGTCATAGGTGCCTGATGAAATTTACATTTTAACAGGGCATGGACCTCTTCGAAAGTAGTAGTGTTCGCCTCAAAGTCTGTTTTGTGTGACTTTATTTTATTTTGTTTTGTTTTGTTTTGTTTTTGAGACAGGGTCTTGATATGCACTTCAGGCTGCTCTCGAACCCCCTACAGAGCCCAGGCTGGCCTCGAACTCATGGCCATCCTCCTGCCTCAGTCTCCGGTGCTCTGGGATTACATTTGTACACCACCATGCCTGGTTCTTATGTGATTTCAAAGTATCTGCCTCAAGGGATTTTCCTTAATAGATGCCCTCACATCCTTTCCCATGCTTTTACTCTCTGTCTTATTTTTGTCATTTTAGTTTCAGATGCAGCTACTCATAAAGGGGAATTCATATTTCAAAAATATGGTTTGACAATGTGTCTTTTCCACTTAGAGTTGAGTAACTTACACTTACAGCCATCACTGATTTATTTGGCTTTGTTTCTATCAATTTTATTTCTGCCTGCATTTCTGTTTTTGTTTTACCTTCCCCCTTCTTCCTATATTTCGGGCTGAGACTTTTGTTTTTTTCATTCCAGTTTGCTCCCTCTACTTAATTCTCATTTCATAAATTGCCTTTTGACTTCTACTTGCTTTATGTTCTCTGTCAGTCATTGTCCTAGCACATCTTTTCAAAAGAGTCTAGAATTACTCTATATTTATTCTCTTAAGCATTACAAGAACCCTAGAAGACCTTAACGGTGATCACCATATTCTCAATGCCAGTGCTACTGTGCCCAATATTTTAGTTCAGGACTTTCCTCCCACAGTTGAATATTATTTAACAGACTGTTTCTTTGGAGTAAGCCACACATTCATCATTGCTCACTAGTCCTGTTTAGAGATCAAGGCTACCTAGAAGTATTTTCCTGTGCTTAGGAAACACTCTTTAGACTTTCCGTTATATAATAATATTATTGATCAAATATAATCTTTCTGTTTGAATGGAGTGCGCATTCTGTACACAGCTATCAGTGAAACATTTCGAGAACCTTGACCTGGCCTATCCCTTCCTCCCAGGCCCTCCTGTCACAGCTCCCTGGGGTGGCCTGGAACAGCAGCTGCCTGCAGTTTGAATGGCACTCCGCCCATCCCCTACTCCCTGGAAGAGGCCTCTCGAGGCCCATTATGGTGTCATCGTTCCACTCGACCAATGGCACTGGAGGTCTGAGGCCACACCCCTCTGCCTTGAGTTCCCTCAGCCCTGGTTATGCATGCCCTGGTTGTAGGCGGGCAGCGGAGTTGAGTAGAGTGTGTTGGAGAAAACTTTCTAGTGATGGAAGGGACTGTGCTGAAGTGGTCCCACCCCTTTCCCCCTCCCTGCCTCGTGATTTCTGAAGAATCCCGAAGGCAAAAACTGGCTGCGGCCAAACAGAAGGTAAAGCGCACAGGGTCCCAGCCCCTGGACCCAGACTGGGTCCCCAGATGGCCGCTCCTTGCTCAGAGTCTGTGCCACCCTGGAGGCGAATGGGGAGGGACCCTGAGCACCCCGGTGCCCCCATCAAGTCCTCTCACAGCCCCTCTTCTCGCAGCCCTGCCTCCTTCCCGGATTTGGTGCCTCTGGGGGTCACTGATGAGGTCCCCACTTGGGGTTTGGCACTGGCCTCCTGCCACCCCACACCGTACCTCCCTGAGCCCTACATCAGGGTACCTCCTTCCCTTTCCCTGTCTGAACACAGAGGAGGGTAGGGGCGCAGACAGATTCTGGGGACAGGGAGGGAGGAGTAGAGTGTGCTTAAGGCCCAGTCCACTGGACACTGTCATCACTGCCCTCACCTGGCCCTTGATCTTCCCCCCTGGTCCCCCAAAGTGTCTTTAGCCCCTTTCTGGTTTCTCTGGTGGAGACACAAGTTTCCCCCTGCAAGGGCATGGGACCATGGGAAGGGGTGCAGAGAGGTTTCGACTCCTTACCTTACACACTGACAACGTGTAAACTTCATCAGGGACCTCGAAAGGTTGACAGTGTCTCTGGGTGAGCACAGGAGAACAGGTTTGTGTCGGTTTCCTCCCAGGATTCGACTCTCCAGAGAGACTCAGAATGTTTTCTAATTCTCCCCTTTACCTCTGAAATATCCTCTGTGTGTGTGCGCGTGTGTGTGTGCGCGTGTGTGTGTTACTGCTGATTAAGCCCACAGCCTTCACAAGAGGGGCAAGGTCTCTACTACTGAGCTACACCCCAGCCCTGTTCCTGTCTTTTTTCCCCAGTACTTCTATGGATCCAGGGAGCACAGGGCTACATGCCCAGCCCTTTTCACTTTTTATTATTTCTATTTTGAGGTGATTTTTACTGCTTGTTTCCCCTCAAGCTTGCCTCATTCTTATGATCCTGCTGTTGCAATGTCACCAGGGTTTGGGATTACAGGCAGACACCACAGTGCCAGATTTCTTTCTTTCTTTCTTCTTTCTTTTTCTTTCTTGTTTTATTTCTTTCTTTTCCTTGTTTAGCCGTGTTAACTGTTCATCTGCTCCGTCATTAACTGATCATTACCGCACTGTGCAGTGTCGTAGGTGGCAGTGATCAGAGGGCGGGCACGAGAGAGCTCTATAGAAAGGACACCACAGGGTGTGAGCACGGGGCTTATTGCTTTCATGAGAATCACTGCTTTTCTCTCCGCAGTTAAGAGAGTTTCAAAGAAAGAACAAACGTGGTGATGTTCGAGTCATGCAAAACAATATGATTAAAAACAGCATAAACCTGGGACACCCAGTGGTGGCGATTGTCACCCGCATGAAGATGTGAGTCATGGCTGGCCAGCTGCTGAGGATGGGCTGGAATGGCAGTGGAGGGTCAGGGTTCAGATGAGAAAAGTGTCAGGTACTAAGAATTCTGCATTCGAGGGCTAGGTGCGTTACAGCTCAGTGTGGTTGGGTGCTTGACAAGCTTGTGTCAAGCCTTGAGTGTGATTCCCAGCAGTGCAAAAGCTATATAGCAGGTGGGGGCATAATTTTATATACGTTGTGCAGTTTAAATGAAATGTTTTTATGTCAATCCCCTTGGGCCTGGTGCAGAGGAAACCTTCAGTAAATGGCAGTTGGTATTTCATTTTCTTCAACCTCAAGGGAAGCCAGGCCAGTGAGAACAGCCCCTTATTCTCAGGTTTTCTGAGAGACCCCCTAGGTGCGTGAAGAGAACCCCAGGCACCAGGAGGAGGAGAAGACCTGAGTTTGGATTTCCTGTTGCCATTAGCTTACTGGGTGCCATCAGGAGCATGACTTTCTTCCCCGGGCTGCAGTGTCTTTCAAACTTAATTTGTAGCTGAACTCTTCGTGTTGCAGTGAGCCCTTACGGAGGAGTCTGGATTTAAACTAGACCTGAGTGTCAGGGACACTGCAGGAAAAAGTGGCTCTGGGGGAGAACAGTGCCTCCCTGACTTGGGCACATCTTCCTTCTGCCTGCTGGGGATGCCTCAGGTCACAGTCTGGGCAGTCTTTTGCCGAGCTGCAGGGAGAGCAAGGTCCTCATGGATTCCAGGAGGAGGCTATAAGCCCTTGCTTGGAGATTTGGACGTTTGAAATGATGCCATGTTGCCAGGAGCCTGTGCTAGCGTTACGCACACTCCCAGTGCCTCCCAGCACCTGTGACTGTCCCTCTGACAGTAGCAACACTGTCCTGCTTGCCCCACCCTTTGTATCCATGGACCTTAGGCAACTTCTTTCCTTCATGGCCCCCTTAAGCCTGCTTTCTTCTGTGACAGGCAACAGAAGAGCACACTGCTTTTGCAAGACCTGACGATGACACCGTGTCAGTGAGTGGTGTCCCTTCACTTCAGGTTTGTGCCTCTTCCGTTCAGCCTGCTGTCTTCCTGTGCCCTCTCCCCTTCCCATTTTCCAAGGACTATGCCCTCTCTAGAGTCTCCTCTCCTCTCTTCAGACAGCTTGTCCCCTGGAGCCGTGTGTTCTCCCTGGGGACTGGGATGGGGAGCCCAGAGTGAAGCTTTTCTGTGAGGTCTGGGGAGGTGAGAAGTTTTGGGAGTGAGCTTGGCTCAGACTTTTCTCTCTCCACAGAGCCAGGATGCCGCCAGGGGCTGCAAGGTCCTTGCTGAGAGCAAGTGAGTGTCTCCTACTGGGGCAGCTGTCCCCAGGCTGAGGGGTCAGGGCAGGCTACTGCCCATGAGCCTCTTCCCCATTCACTCACTTGCACCCCTGACCCTGTGTCTCCTTCCCCAGGAATTTCTCTTGGACCCAGATCCAAAGACTCAAAACGGAGGTACAGCAGATTGGGGCCAGAAAGTGGGGAGATGGGAAGGATACTAGATAGATGATAGATGTGCCTGAGGTCGCCAGTCCCTCCCTGCATCTGCTGACCCCTGCGCCTTGGGCAGGTTCACAAGTTAAAGGAGAAGAGGAGCGAGACAGGAAGGTCCAGGAGCTGGAAGGCATCTTGGTAGAAGTAAAGACACGGATGGGTGAGTGTGGACAAGTGTGACCTGGAGGAGGGCCGGGTGCCCAGGCTGTGGGTGTGGCTTACACTGCTCCAAGGCGTGGGGTAGATTCAGGGGCAAAGTGGCAAAAGGAAAGTCATCTTTGCCAGGAGCTAGCAATCTTGTCATCTCTCTGAGCCTCTGTGTCCCCATCTGCAGAGAGGGGTGTTGTGCCCATGGCAACCCCCACCCAGGAACCATATGGGAAAGTGGCTTCAAGCCTGGCCATCATATCTGGGTATGAGGAATCATTAATCAGGAAGCCAAGTTTCAGACAAGGAGCCTGAACCTGGGGCTGAGCACGGAGGAGCTTGTGGAAGGGCCAGAGCCCAAGATCCTTACCGCTGCTTCCTTTTTCACCTGTACCCCCAGCCCTGGAGTCCCAAAGGGGGCCATCTGAGGAGTGATGGTGGCTGCCGTCTGAGCTCCAGTGGCTGCAGAAGGAGATGGAGCGCATCTCAGGGAAGCTTAATGCACAAGTGGAGCAAAACCAGCGCCTGTATCAGAGGAACCCGGAGCAGGAGGAGCGGCTGCGGCAGCTGGAGGGCAAGGCAGAGCTGTGGGCCAAACAGTCAGAGGAGGACAGGAACGTCCTGCAGCGCATACAGAGCGAGCACAATACCATCAGTAGCTTGCTCCTGCAGAACCGTGGGCTCAAGGAGCAGCTGGCCCAACTGAAGGACAGCTTCCTAAGGCAGGTGCGTGGCCACTGCTCACTGGGCCTCCTCACTGCCAGGTCCTTCAGGGCCACACTTACCATTCTGGGTCCTTCCCCCCTCCAATACAATGGGCCACTGTAGCCCTCATTGTGAAGGTGTCCTGTGAGCCAGACCCCTGCTGGGGCATCTCCTGAGGACAGGGGATGATTATCCATCCTGCCCTGCACTATGCACACCCAGGTTGGGGTCCTGGGTCTGGCTGCACTGGTGGCACTGATTACTGTTCTCTGTAGAGTGAAGACAGCATCAAGATTACCATCGCCCTGCAGTCAGAGCAGCTTGAGAGGAAGCAGCTGGCCAGGAAGCTGGGCCAGCTGCAGGAGAAGCTGTCGGAGCTCACGGCAGTGGTAACTCCTGCCCCATGGGACTGGGCTAGGACAGAGGTGCCGCCCATGGGGAGGGGAGGTGCTGGGGCCAGGACCGATCTCCCACAGTTGGGGGACAAGTGACCCCAGAGTCCTGCAGTGTTTGGCAGAGCAGTTCTGTGAGTGTTTCTTGCTCCAGGCCTCTGAATGTTAGAGGTGCGTGGCCCTGGGCTCCTCTCAGGTCCTGATGTCATTTCCCTGCTAGAGACCTGAGTCCCCCTCATCCTAGGAGGAGACCGGTTCAGAGGGGAGGCTCCTTGGGTTCATGCTGGATTCAAACCTCAGCTGCACTGGGCTCAGTTTCAGTGCTTCCCATCACTAAGCCAAGTTTGCATCACTTCAAAAGGATGTTAGCATTTTCTTTATAGAGTTGGTGGATTAACTGAGATAATGTGTGTAAAGCACTGAACGCTAGAAGAGTGTACTTAACACATGTGGGCTGGCTCCATCTGATTCTCCACAGCTGTGGTCTGAAGTCCACGTGTTAGGAATGGAGGTTCCAAGGCTTGAGGCTGGGTGCAGAAGGCCAGGGTTTGTGAGTGGCCCCACTGAATTTATGAGCTAAGGCTGTTGAAGCACCAGGTCATCCGTGCTCTCACTTCTGGGTCTTCTGCAGATGGCACTGAAGAGCCAGGATGCCCAGCATCTGCAGCAGCAGAAAGACCAGCTCCTGAGCAACCTTTGCCAGCATGGGAAGGCCTGGCTACAGCTGGCCTCTGAGAAGGAGGCACTGCAGAATCGGCTTCTGCACTTCACGCAGCTTGTGATGCGGCTACAGCACAAAGAAATGGAGGAAAAGAAGGCCCTGGAAAGGTTCCGCCAGGAGCTGCATAAGACTCAGGTGATGGAGCTGCTGAGGCAGGGCCCCTGCCTGGGAGGACCTAGCTGCCTCTGACTTCTCACTTTCCATCCTAACTATAGGAGGTGCTGGCAGCCTCCAGGCTGCAGAATCAGCAGTCAGCCCCGCTGAGAGTCGTGGCACTGCCCGGGGAAGGTGAGTGGAGATGTTCGCACGCAGGATGGGTTGAGAAAAAGAGTTGAGGAGGAAGAGATGTTAGAGGGCTGTTCATTCTCTCCCAGAGGGTGGTGCCCTGGTGGACCTGGCAAGGTGGGTGCAAGGGGGCCTGGGACTGCTCTGCCACCCTTGTGGGTCCTAATGGGAACCCTCCTGACTGCTCCCAATATTAAATGAAGGGGACATGGAGGAAAGGAATACAGAGACTCCTAAGCCCAACACCACCACCCCCGAAGACATGGACAGCTCAGAGGCCATGGTGAGCCGGACTCTGCTTTGTCCCTTCTCTGTGTTTCCTTCCCTGCCTCCCACTGTGGTCCCTTTCGACACCCCAATACTTTGGTTTCCCCACCCCCTTATTTCCCTGGACCTTCTCTGGGAAGCTCCTTTCTGCTCTATGCAACCCCCTTATCCAGACCAGTCCCCCTACAATATCACACCCCACCTCCGAAGATGACATTTTTTAACAAAGGTCCTGCCCCTGCCCAGGAACAGTGGGCTCAGCTGCCCAGGGAGCTGAGTGTGCAGAGGCGGCGATGCCGGAGCCTGGCCCACCTGGCAGCCCTGACCCAGGGCAAAACTGAGGAGGAGGCTTCAAACCCCAGGAGCAGTGTTGACCTTGTGGCCACGGTGAAGCTACAGGTGAGTGTGTCCCACCAGGCTGGGAAGGGCGGGCAGGGCAGATGGCCACAGAGCCGTCACCCTGGTGCTCTGCCTCCTTTTGGTGGAGGTCTTGCAGGAGAAGGCAGTGATCAAGGAGATGGTGGAGGAGCTGGACTATCACGGCCTGCAGCTCTGTGAGGAATCCAGCACCATTGGTGAGCTGGGCCAGAGGCTGTAAGGCTGTAAGGTGTGGGGACTGGGGAGGCCTGCAAGTGATCTGTGACTGCTGTCCTCCTCCCCACAGCAGAGCACACTGCCATCCGCTCCAAACAGGGGACAACCCTAAAGAAGGGGCGCTGTGAGGAGGAGGAGGAGTTAGAGGATGAAGTGCAGAAAGAGGAGGAGGAACAGGAGGAGGAGAAGCAGGAGAAAGAGGAGCAGGAGGAGCAGGAGGAGCAGGAGGAGCAGGAGGAGCAGGAGGAGCAGGAGGAGCAGGAGGAGCAGGAGGAGGGTATCAGCCAGCTGTTCCCAGTGAAGGGAGAGGTGCAGGTAGGGCCGGACATCTCCTGAGGCTGGGTCAGGGTGGACACTGAGCCCCTCTCCCTCTGGGTAAAGCTGCTTGTGCTGCAGGAGGTGGTGTCGAGGTTGGAGGACGATTGCAGGTCCTGTAAGGACGCGTTTATATCAGCTGCACAGAGCCGTGGTGAGGAGCCCACGGCAGGATCCACAGACAGCAAAGATGCGGCAGCCACAGCTAAGGAGCGTGGTGAGTGGAGTCCTGCGAGGTGTGGCAGGGGCAGGCGTGGGCAGGTGTGGGCAGGCGGCACAGCACTCAGTGCCTGCTGCTCTCTCCAACGATCCTGCGGAAGGGAGCCCTGTGCACACTGAGGAGGCCCAGGAGAAGAGGCTGGGGCAGAGTCTTCCCCAGAACCCCAGCTACCTGAGAGAGAGAATCCCAGCCGGGCCCTGGCTCGGGCTTTCACCCCTGCATACAAGGGCTTCCCCTTTGGCATCACGCTGAGGAGGAGGAAACCGTGCATCCCAGTTTGATCTAAAGAATGTCACCAGCAAATCCTACAGAAGTGGGGCCAGGGCTCTGTCCCCTGTGTTCCCCCATTCAGTCCCTGCCTCCTTATCCCTCCACTCCTGCCTGTCTCCCTATTATCTTTAGAGGAGCAAGAAAAACTCCACAAATGTATTTTTCATGAAAAATATTTTAATTCCAAAAATTCTGAAAAATTAAACAAGAAAAGTAAAGGTAGTTACATAAGAAGCAAAACAACTTTAGAAAATATTTAAATAAAAAACGTTTTGTATTTGATAAACTTCTTTATTGGTCAGAAAGGCAGAGGGAGGAGATGGGGATGGGGTCGTGGTGCCCTGGCCTTGTGAGTCCTGTTTACTTTAATTTTTACTTGGTTCAGAATAAATGGGTTTCATCACACTTCCTGGCCTAGTGTGTTCCCCTCCCAGGGTGCTGGGGTGACTGAACATGGGCAAGGAGCAGGTAGCGAGGACACGAGGTGGAGAGGGACACAGAGCAGGGAACTTGGTTTGCTGTTGACGCAGGCCCTTCTCAGTCCTAATGGGCTCCACTGCAGGGCCTGACCATGCTCTCCAGGCCGGCGCCCAGCTCGGAACTCCCTCCCAGATTCTCACTCTAAGCATGCTGTCACCACTGAGATCACTCAGGGAGAGAAAGGAGAGCACACACCCCAGAGCCACCTGCAGCCCTGGCCAAGTCCCTCAGAGCCGCCTTCTCTGCATATGGCCCTGCGCCACCTGCCGACAGAGAACCAAACTGCCACTCTGGGTGTCCTGAAAGGAGCCCTGCACCATCTGGTCAGCCTTGGACAGAACTGTCATGAGCACCTACTGGGTGCAGATGCCTCTGGGACACAGGACAGAAGCAAAGCCCTTGTCCACGAGGAGCCCCAGGCAAGTGGGAGGTAGAGGCAGAGCCAGCCGGGGCCAGGCATGAGTGCTACCTGCAGAGTCCCTAGAAGCAGCTCCCTTCATCAGGGAGACAGAGCAGCCCTGAGCACCTGAAATACAGCAAGAAGACCTCCTGGCTGGGGAGAGCAGGGTGCAGCCCACAGGAGGTGAGGGGACCAGAGGGTGGGAGGGAGGTGGCTGGGAGCCCAGGGCCAGGTCTGGGCACCGATGGAGGTCAAACGGACACAGCCTGGAGGAGGCTGACCCCACCAGGCTGGGACCAGGGCTCCTGTGCCCGAGTCCAAGTGTTCTCACTGGTGTGGGAGTCTGGCCAGGGCAATGGCCTTGAGGTTAACTAAGAAGAAAAGAGCAAAAATGAGCCATTCTTGCATAGTTTGCCAGCAGCAAGACCGTCTTGGGGAGGATGAAGGAAAAGTCTGTGCAATCGTGGCTGCTCTGGATGCCCCAGGAGACAGTCAGCTGTGTCCACTGTGGCCAGCTTCTCTCACAGCTGGCTCCAGGGCCACCATGGCTCTACTGCCAATGTCACAGGACCGGGCTAGTGCCTTTTCTCTCTCAGCCGGTCAGGAAGTTCGGCAGAAGAGCACAGGGCAGATGGGAAAAGCACCAGGATGGGTATAGACAGTACACAGACAGGGTTAGGAAAGGGCCCTTCAGCTGGCACAGGAAGAAGATTGGAAGGCCTGGGACAGAGCTGAAGGAACCATGAGCAGATAGGAACTGCTTAGGATGGACAAACCATTGGCACATTTGAGACTAATCTGGAAGGATTAGGAGGGGCATGAAAGTCTTGAATGCCCAGTAGTTAAGCTTCATCTCATAAGTCAGCACTTCCCAAAATCTGCCCTGTTTGAAGACATTGACTTAGCACGTAGGGCTTTTACGTAAAAAGACAGAGAAGCAGTGTGGAATATCATGATCAGATGGTATTCTGCGGGTTGCAGAAGGAAAGAGAAAGAGGCAAGGACAGGCAGTTGAAGCCGCTGAGAGTCATCAGCGCCCACTGCTGTCAGCTCCTCTCCCAGCCGGCTCCAGGGCTGCCATGACTCCACTGTAAACATCAGAGGACCAGCCTGGTGCCTCTTCTCTGCCACCTGGGCCGGAAAGTGGGCAGAAGACCAGAACTCACAGCTCTTGCTCTCGCTAGAGCTGCACATGTTACGCCTTAGTGTGCATCCATCCCTATAAAAAGGGACACACTTCTCTTTGTTTGCAGCAGACGGTCTTATCATGCTCTCTGCCTGCACCCAGGCACAATAAATTCCAGGCTATGTTGTCTTTACACAAGCCTGTGGGCTCTGCTGGTTCCCCCCCCCCCGTGTTATATATGTTACAGGTATATTCGCTGCTGAAATGAGCACAGCATTTACTATGTGCAGGTGATAAAGCAAGAATCTCATGAGGGTAAGGACAAGGTGAGACCTGGGAGTAGTGGCCTGACTGACCACTCACAAGACTCTCTACTGGGAGCTGATCAGTCTCCCAATCTTATGGACGAGTGTACGGAGGAAGTGATACAGGGGAGAGGAACTCCCATACTGCTAGATGTCCGGTACTAGTTCGTGTTCTCTAAAATCAAAGAAAGAATTTTAGGAACAATGGAGGTTAAGAGCAGAAATATATTTATTGGGAGAAAGAAAGCTTCTGTCCAAGAGAGACAGAAGGGGTCCCGAGCGGGTTGCCAAGGACCCTGCCTTTTCTAGGTATTTTTATAGAGCAAATCCATGAAATGAGGCAGATCTAAGCTGGGGAAAAATGGGAAATCGCAAGGTGGGCATGAGGTGGGACAAAACTATGGTCAACCATAGTTGACCAGTAAGATTACAAGTATAATTGCTCAGGTAAAGTTGATTAAATTGGGGGGCCGGTGAGGTGGCTCAGCGGTGTAAGCACCTGCCTGGCAAGCTCGAGGGCCCGAGTTCGACTCCCGGAACCCACATACGAAAAAAGGGCCGGTGATATCGCTCAGCGGCATGGGCGCCTGCTGGCGCGTGAGGTCCTGAGGTCGACCCCCGGTACCCACAAAACAAAAAAAAATTGATTAAATCAGGATCAAATGGGGAAGAAAGTCATGTAGCAAGCAGGCAGGAATACAGAACAGGGGCTTTTCCTGTAGGAGGTTGGGTTAGTGGCTCTTTCTAGCTTTCTCAAGGTGATACCTGTTTAGAATATCAATCCCTGATGTTTATCCTTAGGAAGTACGTAGGTACGTTTGTTTTATCTTTTGTCTTGAGGTCTGGCCCACAGTGGAGGTGCCTGTCTCTCCCACAGTCACAAGGTATCTCATCTTCTGCACTGGCTCCTTCGAGGGCCTAGCCCTATCTGGCTGCCTATAAAATTTTATCTAACTTAGCTGCCTATAACAGAAAGATTAAATAAAAGAGATAACGCAATATGGTTTGTGTGGGTCCAGGAAGGTCAGAGCTCTCTTGTAGCTAAGACAAAAACTTCTCTGGACTGTCAATATTTATTGGGTCCTTGACAATTCAGGGGGGTGCAGGAAGTGAAGGGCACATCTAAGGCAAAAGCCCTGGAAAATGAGCAGGCCTTGAGAAGTAGAACAAAGACATTCCAAACAGTAAATCTTGCTAATTGAGAGAACTCTTATCTCTAAGGTTGGCAGTTCAGCCCTTTGAATTCTGAGTGAGCCCTGGTCTTATCTTGCCTTCAGAGCTGTGAATATGAGCTTTCCCAACACAGCCAGACAGCACTATGGTCAGCAACTTAACCCTGACACAGCCCGGTCCCCAACACTCTCACGGCCCAGCTGTGGACTCCCTAGTCTCTGAAACCTGCTGTTTCTGTCCCCACTGTTCTTTAACTCTTTTTGTACTGTATTTCCCCGAAAACGAGGCCAGGTCTCATATTAATTATTGCTTTGGAAGACACAATAGGGCTTATTTTCAGGGGATGTCTTATTTTTTCATCTACAATGATGTACACTTATTTATGTACAAATATCTACATACAGCCATGTCATATTCTGGAACTTCGTCATTACTGTTCAAACCCTGAATTCTGGCCAGAATTTCTCACAACTCCATTTCCTCTAGAACTGTTTGCTCCAATCTCTCATTACAGCAACATAGCTACCCTTAAATGAGCACTTCTGATCCATGTAGCCTGCTTGTAATGCATTGGCAACACACCCGTCAGTGACTTCATCCTATGAATTCTTCACACAAGTCATGACTTCTTGCAGGCTGGACTTCACAAAGTTTCCTTTAAATTGAGTGTTAATTGAAGACCTACAAGACAAGAGTGGCAAAAAAAAGACAACAGTTAATGATATTCCACAGAAAAGCATGGAAAAATTGCAGCAAGAAAATTCAGAGAACATTTCTTTATTTCACATAGGTGGATTAAGTTTGTCTATTAGAACACATGACATATTAAATTATGAAGATTCATTCTAGACCCAGGCGTGTCCACTCATTATCAAGTGTGCGTATTATACATGCGTGGTGTCTGCACTCCAAGTGGTCAATCAGGAACAAGACTTGAGTTCCTCTGTTTACATAGACGTTTACCACTTGTCCAAAGGTGTATGCTTGGGTATTCACAAACAATTATAATTTATACTATTTATTTTGTCTTAATGTTAAAATAATATTTATTTACTTTTAATTATATGTTAATATTATTATTTTATAATTCAGTACATCTACTGAGTGTTGCAACAGCTGTATTAAGTGAATCTGCCTATTGATGATCTCATCTGGGGCTTATTTTGGGGTAGGGTTTACATTACAAGCATCCTGAAAAATCATGCTAGGGATTATTTTCCAGTTAGATCTTACTTTAAGGGAAATGCAGTAAATTTAACAACATTAACTAAGAACATTTACAATTGACACATGTAGTGCTGGGTGCTTTGAGGGAACTCATAAGCAGTTCATGTTAATGGGTATCGAGGGCATGAGGGTCCCTTTTGGGCCACTTTATCATCCCTCAGCTGCTCCAGAACCTTCTGTCTTATATTCCTAGGCTACTGGTGAATAACAACTAAAAGAAAAAGGGACTGTTCACTGTTCTCTACAGTGAGGTTCATAGGCCAGGCCAGGCCTTCAAGATGATTCATGTGGAGGAAACAAGAGAAACCAGCCCTCCTGGACACCTGCACCCTAAGCCTGAAACCTACACTCATCTGCTTCCTCTGGCTTCAATCGAGCTCCAGATGCCCCTAGAGTGCATTATCCTAACCCAGTGTCTATAAGTTCTGGCATCTCATCAAGATGGCCCCACCCTCAGGATTTTCATGCCTAACAGTCAAGGTTCTTCCTCTGTCATTGATGTGACCCCTGACCCCTTTCCACCAGAAACCTTCCCAAAGGGAACCCTGCATGAAACCCCAACTCTGTTAACTGTGCGTCTCACTGAGAACACAAACCCGGGGTCTGTGAAGAAGTGTTGACTACCCAGAAGAGAAGGGAGTTAGCACGGGCTCTGGATGCTGAACTGTGTGTCAATGGAGACGGAGTGGGTGAACGGGAGTTGAGGCTTCCTTTGCAGACCTTGAGTAGGCTTCCCTTAGGGGAATCAGACAGTGTGTTGTTGGGGGTTTACTGTGTGTGCCAGTCTCTCATGATAAATCTATGGTGCATCTATGTCTATTTTTACACACACAGATACACTATTTCTTCTGTTTCTACATAGGATTCAATCTCATACACTCATCCATTTCCTATCTAGAGCTCCAGTTGAACCATTTGTATATTTCTATCAGCAATGTTTCAAGATTTCTCCATATTCATTCCAAGTTTTGTTATTACCTATTGTATTGATTATACCTATCCTACTGAATGTAAAGTAGTATATTAGTATGATTTTGATTTCCCCAATGAAGAATGATGTATTATATCTAGTCAAGTGTGTATTGGCCATTGGTGTACCTTCTTGAGAGAAATCCCTTTCTCTCTTGAGTTCTCTGTTTTTATGTACTGCCGCCAACACTGCGTTGAAAGTGCTTTTGTCTGGGTCACCAGGGAACCAGGTCATATACAATGATCAGTTCCAAGTCCTCATCTTCTTTGAAATCTCACCAATACTTGACATATACTTGCCTGAAAACTGTCTTCACCACCCACCTTTCTTGTCTTCCCACTCAGTGGATGCTCTTTAGTTTCTTTTACCAACTTCTTTTTAATCTTGCCCACGTCTAAATTGCTGACTCTCCCGAGGTTCAGGTTGAGACCATCTTTCTTCACTTATTCACTTTATATTATTGTGGCCCTACACTAATCCTCAGACCCTGTGACTACACTACCCTGATATGGAAAAATTGACTTTAGAGATGTGTTCATTGGTTAAAAACAAAACAAACAAACAAAAAACCCCTTGAAATGTGGAAATTATCAAGATTACTGGGATGATCCCAAAAAATCAAGCTAAAGAGGAAGAGAAATTAAAGTGAGTTAGATAAGATGTAAAAATGATTTCACTCACCATTATTGGCTTTGATGATGGAGCAAGGCAAGTGGTATGAAAATGCAGTATTCTTGTACAAAAGACCCTGATGTTATAGTCAACAAGAAAATGAGGATCTCAGTTTTATCACTTCGAAGAACAGAATTCTGGTAACAACCTCTATGAGCACAAAATGTGTTCCCACTTAAGTCTACAGAAAGAAATGCAATCTTTTTTTGTTACCTATACAAAAGAATTTTAAATTTTTTTCTCAGAAATGCAATCTTAGACACCATGGTTTTACTCTCGCAGCTATTCATCACCTTTTGAGCTCCACAACCATAAGTTTCTGTTGTGTTAGGTCATTGAGTCTAAGGAATAGAAATTAATAAATATAGTATGCTCTTATGGTTTTAAATATATTGGGTACTCTAAAGTTTCTAGCCTGGGTACCTCCAATGGACTCCATATTGTAAATATACAGCTGTGTATATGGCATCTCTATTTGATTAAGGGCATTAGAGATAAAGTAGGATCTCCAGCTTGACATGTCTAAATTTAAACCATCTCAACATGCTTCCTTCAGAGTGTTCCCTTTCCAATAAATCGCACCTCTATTCTTCCACCTGTTCCAGTGACAAAAGCATGGCGTCATCTTATCTTTTTCCCATGCCCCACACTCTATCACACACACCACTAAGTCTTCATTCAGTACATGAACCACCTCTCTGATCCAGTGTGACCAGAATCTGTCACTTGGATGATTCTAGTGGGTCAAAAACAGAGCTTGGTGGAGAGGCTTCTGTTTCATTGGGTCCTGGGGCTGCCATTGTCCTAGTAGGGGCTGGCTCAGTGTCAGGCACTCTGATCCACCCAATGGTTCTGGGGAAACTGGGACTTTGGTGTTGGGAATATTATTTGTAATTTTGCCAAACACAGTTCCCTAGAATCTAAAAGAGTAATTTTAATAGTTAATCGTAATTGTCAGTTGATTAAGCTTGGGAGATACCTAATAGGTTAATAAAGCACACTTATGTGTGTGCATCTGCATGGGTCAAGAGAGTGTAATCTTGAGGACCCTGTCTGATTCCTTCTTCTGTGGTGCCCTTCTCTTCATATCTGCCGCTCACATGATATGACTTGGGCACCTTTCCTCTGCCACACCTTTATGCCATAAGGTTTCTACCTCAGGGCCAGCTGGCCATAGCTGAAATCTCTGAAAGTGCAAGCCAAAATAAACCTCTCCTTCTTCAGTTGTCAGGTATTTTATCACAGGGACAGAAAGTTGATCAATACAGAAAACTGGTAACAAGAAGCAGGGTTTTTTTCTGTCACTCTACATAACCATGTGATCTAAAACCTTTGGAAATGTTTTGTGGGAGGTGTTTAGAAAACTTTGGAGATGTGGGCTAGAAAGAGTCTCAAATACTGTGAGCAGAGTCTGATGGGTGGTTCTGGTTGGCACTGGGAAGGCCAGAATGCTAACTGAAATGTGAACAGTAAAAACCAGGCTCATGGGTTTTCAGATAGGAATGAGAACTCCATGGAGAACTGGGCTAGAGACCATGTGTGTTAGACTCTGGCAAAAAAAATGGATATATTTTGTCCATGTCCTAAGAATTTTTGTGAGGCTGGATTTAAATGTGGCTGCCTAACTGATCTGGAAAAGGAAATTTCAAGGCACCCCAGTATTCAGGCATGGCCTGGGTACTGTTGCCTACATTAGCCTTATTTAGAATGACAATCATGTACAAAAAGTGGAGTAGAAAGATTTGAAAACCTTAAATTTTGACCTGAAAAGAGCCACATGTAAAGTTGGGGCCAGGATGTATAGTTGCTGAAGAGATTAGCACCATTAAAACAAAACAAAACAAAACAAAACCAAGTACTTTGAACCAGGACCAGAATGATGCCTCGAGAGCATCTCGGGAACAAGCAAGATAACCCATCACAGGCTCGAGAGTGCAAACATTTCAAACTTTCATTTGAGAAAAGACCATGTGGCTCCCTTGCTTGACAAGGGACCCTTGTTGCCCAGGGAATTGGTTCACTGGGATTCATTTCACTGTGTTCAGCCACCCTTGCACTCAAAATGCACTGTAGCCATGGTCCGTGTGGGATTATTCAAGGAAAGCTAGCATTGTGTTGGCTCCAGCATGGGCTCACGGTGAGAGTTTATGGTGTGAGGGCTGGTCTCTGTGTTCCTCTCTGCTTTAGCTCTTTGGGGAGGCACTCTCTCTCTCAGGAAATGTTCAGATCCTTGGTGGTCCTTGCAGCCCTGTATTTTAGGGTGACATTGCATCAGGCTGGTGACTTGGCCAGGGTCTGGGAGGAGGATTTGTACTCTGGGCAAGTAGGGTTAAAAGAATTATGACACTGTAAAAATCAATTTAATGCATTTTCTTTTAATTTCATAGCATCCTGCTACCTAGGCAGGGCATTTTGCAACCAAAGAAACAGTGTAGTAGAGTGAGAGATTTCTCAAAGTCAAATAGTGACAAAATGATAGAGAATCTCAGTTACAGATAAGGGAAGATAGCTAGAATTTCTTAGTTTTCTCCAGCATCTGTATTCCTTGGCCATAGAACACAGCTGAATTCACATCTGTTTGCCCTGTGTACGTACTACACATACTTCATGAAACCTAAGACACTTGGAGGATATAATCAAATATCTTGGAGAACAATATCTTCCATGTGCTGCATTTACAAAGCAGGTTCTATAAACTCTGGGACTCTTAATCTCTCATCCATGCTGAAGGCATAAAAAGATTAAATTTTGAGAAAAATGGAAGAGGATTTCTTTGGAGTGAGTTGTTTTATGAGTTTCCTTCCTACCCCAAGGACGCCAGCAATGGACCCCAAGCTGGCATGAGGGGCTTCAATGAGACCATTCAGAGAGAGGTATCTACTGTACCTGGGAAGGGAGAAGACAGATGCCTGACTCACATCTGAGAAATTCAATTGGGAGATGCTGCTGGAACAGATTGTGTGAACAGTGCTGGGACTGCCAGTGGAAAACAAGGTGCATCACCACTGATGGGTCAAATAAACAACTTTCATCACTTGGAAGTAGAATTACTTTTCTGTATTGGAAATTGCATGTAAGGACTTCATATTAAGCTACATCCTTGGCCCATTTTTTATTTTGAGACAAGGTCTCATTAAATTGCTAAGTTACCAAAGCTGGGCTTGAACTTGTGATCCTTCTGCCTCAGCCTCCCTCAAGACGATGAGGTCTTGAGTTCAATCCCCACACTAAAAAAAAAGTGGAAGTAGGACCTTTACATTTTTTGACAGATCTATCTAAGAAATCAATAGAATCCCGGTACAGAAAATCTTTTGGAAGTGAGCCACGCAAGACCTAGGAGCCAACGACAAAGACAATAGTGGTGTCCTAGAGTCATCAACTATGATACAGTGACTGTGAGATCCCCAGCATGGGAAAGAAACATGAAATGTCCTGAGGGAAAGAGTCAGCCAGACATTCTCAACCCCAGAACCAAATGCTTGATGATCACAGCAGGACTAGTCAAGAAGGGACTTTCCCGTCTCCTCCCCTCCATCCTCTTCACCGCTCTGCTCTCCTTCCTTTTCTTTGTGGAGTTGGGGAGGGAGTTCCACTGTGTTACTTTTCTCTGTAATCCTGTGGGCCTTCAAAGTTCTTTCCTCTGCTGTGTCTGGTCCTGCTTATCTTGGGGGAGTCTGGGCAGCCACGGCTGATATTGATGATCCTGCCATGGGCTCATGTAGTGAGCTCCATGCACTCTGTCCTCCTTGTTCTGACCTCAGGCATCTTCTCACCCAAGGCCCTCTGAAGGCTTTGTTTCTACCATAAGGTGCCTTTGAGAACTTTTGAATTTCCCAACATCATGTGATGGGTGAAGGAAACTCATACCATTATAGATGCACATTTTCTTCCTAAACCCCCCTCACCCAAGTTCCAGAAATTTCTGAGACAATGCAGCACATTTCTCTGAGACCAATGATAAGTGGAATCCAACCCTCTACTTTGTGTTCTCATCAACCTATCTGGAGTTCCTATCACCTCTGTCCCAGCAGCTGGCCATATCAACTCTCTTCCAGGCTTCAGTCAGGGTTTCATCCTTGACGCATTTCATTGAAACTTATTTGGGAGATGTGATTGAGATGTATGGTGAATGCTTTAATTTTAAAAATGTATTACAATAGAAAACACAGCACAAGGCCAGGTATGGTGGTGCACACCTGTAATCCCAGCACTTGGGAAGCTGAGGCAGGATGATTGCCATGAGTTCAAGGCAGCCAGAACTACATAGTGAGACCCTGTCTCAAAAAAACAAACAAAACAAAACAACAAAAACACAACACCACTAATCTCTCTCATAATTCTTTCCCTTGCTGTGAACATACTTATTCCAGTTTTCTTGCTGCTTTCTGAAGCATTTCTGAAGTTCTCTTTTGTGAGTGTCTTTATAAGATGTGATAAAAAAAAATATGGTGAATACTGCTGCTGCCTGCCATCCAACAGACAGTCTTCTAAAAATATAACAATATTTCTTCATCCACCTTAATCATAAATTCTATACTTCGTGACTTCTAGTTATTGCCCAAAGTCAAAATGCCCATGAGAGGTAAACAGCTTGAGTCGTTTCAGGATATCAAGGCAACCACAACAGCACAATTCATAACACAATGGAAGAAGTGAGTTGAAATGGATGATGGGAATTTTGAGGGGGATTAGTGGCAGTGTGTATTTCACTAAAATAATGTTTTAGAATTTAAACATTCACTGTGTTATTGGGTAGTTCCTTAGAAATGACTTGCCAATTAGATGTATTCCTGGTCCTTCTTGCTTCAAACAAAGAATTGGATGAGACAAGCCAAAAATGGGGCAAAAGTTTATTTGAAAAGTGCCAGGTGAAAGGGTAAGGGAAAAAGTGCCTCTTCAGAGTGAACTTGGGCTGAACAAAAGAGAACAGGAGCAAAAATAGAAGTACACCCTGTGTCTGGGAGACACAGAGTGGGCTACCATGAAGAATCATGACTGTGGGTTCCTTGTGGTGTCTGTCCTTATATGTCATCCACATCTCTTGGGAGCCCGTGAGAAGTTCCACATATGGGGTCCTGGGAATTATTTTGTCCTGGAATCTTGTAATTGACAGGTCCCCCCTCTTTCCCCAGCCAACTTTGCCATGCCCTAACTCCTATATAAACTATATTTTTGGATCACACCTCATAATTCTAGAAAGTTAAATATCTGTGTGTCCCAATCTCCCACATTTTAAAGGATATTTCCTCACATATCTAAGTACCTTTAATTTAAAGTAAGCAGAGAGGTGCCATAGTTCAGGGTATCATTTTCTGAGCCCCAAAACCTACTGGAATTGTTCCATATTCACTAAATCCTACTGAACTGACACTGACCTGGGGGATATTTGGTGGCCTTGTTATGGTCCTAACATTGTCATTTTGAGTCGTGGCCCCTTTTAAGAGTCTGATAAAAGCTAGGAACATCTCACTGCAAAAATGCATCTCATTAAAAAGCTATTCAAACAAGATACCATCTGAAAATGAGAATGCTTTCTTAGAAATGGGGATAAGAACTCAATCCAGGACTTAAAATATCATCAAAAGGAAAAGCATGGTATTGTACCATGTCTGGGCTGTGGGGCACTTGGGAGAACACATGATCGAGGTCAACATCAGTGGTCTTCTGCAAAGTCCATAATAATCCCAGTCTCCGCCACCAGGTTGAGGTAGTGCTTGTCAGATGTCACCACTGCACCACCCTCCTTTCCTCTTTCCACACAGCACCTTGGAAGGAACTAGGAGCTATGTTCCACCTCCTTAACAACAAAGTATCTACATACATTATTCGAACAAATTTCATGGGAAATTTGTCTCTTTCCTCTTGTTTATTCAGTCATTTATTTTTATCAATATGTCTTCGTAGGTACTTCTTTCATTTGTTGGAATATAGTCCAATTACGCTTTAAATTTTGAGGGAATATTGTGTTTGGAATTGAAAGGGAGAGTTCTTATCTGCAGACAAAAATTCCACTCACATCCATAGGTCTCATATTTTTGTGTAATTTCCTGGACATGAGTAGACTTTAAGGACATCAAAAGATCAGATAATTGTCATAAGCATTTTAATGCAAGAGTAGTTGAAACGAAAACCACTAAAAACTATGCCATTTGTGCCAAAAATAAGAAAAAAATGATTATTGGGAGGAAATCCTGAGGTACATTAGGCCAAAACATAGCGGCACCCAAAAAAAATATCTTGGTAAATGTTTTTCCCAGTAGAGGTGACATAATGTGCTATTGGTGAAAGTCTGAATGGAGGGCCCTTCTGGACATGCCCACCTTCCAGAGAATGGGGACAGTGACTTGCCACTCCTCCACACCTTCTCTCAGCAGAAGGCCTAGGGGAGGAAAGGGTGCACAGACAGCAGAATTCATGCAGTAATTGAATGGGCAGAGGCCAGTGGTCATGGGGTCAAGGTGAGATCATAGGCAGGTCTAGGCTGATGGAAGGGTCCTGTCCAGGACAGAGCCATCTCCAGGAGGGAGAGATCCTCTCATCTCTGCATCGTGGGGTTGGAGGTATTGACACCAGATGCCAACATTATTTACTGGGTCACAGGGCTGTAAAAGTCTGTGGGGAAGCTGCCACAGGATGGAGCCTGAGATCTTAAGTCCTGGTCTCAAGGAACAAGGCTGCCATCTCGAGCCATCCCCGAGCAGGAGGGAAGGCCCTCTGTCTCAGCACTGCTGGAGCTCATCTCTGACGGTGTTGTACTGTGTCTGGGCTGTGGAGGCGCTTGGGAGCAAGCATTCCCTTAGAAACCCACCCGGAGACTGCAATCCTGGGGCGAACATTCGTTCAGCTGCCTCGTGCTTTATTCTGCTGCATGTGCAAAGTGATTGCCTTTCTTGTTGTGTAACCTGTTTATTCCTGTCATCTGGCCACAAATATATGATTTACTCTACAAATTAACTTGCTTAGGTTTAATGGCATTACTTTGTGGTGAGTGCAGAATTCACCATGTGTGTACGCAAGTGTATTACAAATGTACATTTCCATCCTATTCTATCATTGTGAATGGGTTTCAGAGGCTATTTTAAAATGTAGCAGTGAGTGGGCTGCAGGAATAGTGGTATCTGTCTTCAGATGTTTCCTCTCCCCAAGGGCAATTTTATTTTGCAAAAGAGAATTAGGAAAGTGTGATGTCACAAGTGGGCGCTGTGGCATTCTGCTCTAGTAGCAGAAGGCAGCCCCCTGATAACGGAGGAAGAGGCTCCTGAGTAAGGAATTCTGGATAAAATACTGTAGGAGTATTTGTTGAGGACCTGCCCGTGACCTCACTGAGCATGCTCACAGGGCCTCAGTTTCTAAACTCACAGGTTGCATGAAACTGGTGTGTCTATCCATGGTCAGGATAAGCCTAAAGGGTTACACAAGGTCAGCAATTTGTCCAGGGTCAGTCACAAAATCACTGAAGTGAGAGACCTTCTGCCTAGATCTTGGACCTGATGGAGGCCAAGCAGGCACAAATTGAAAAAGGCTGACTCCGTAGGGCTGGGATGAGCCCCTACACCCAAGTGATTTCAGTGGCATGGAGGTTGGTTGGGAGGATTGCCTTGAGGATAAATAAGAAGAAAAGAATGAAAAATGAGCTGCTCCTGCATAGTTTGCCAGCAGCAAGACCATCTGGGGTAGGACGAAGGAGAAGTCAGTGCACCTGTGGCTGACTTCAATTCCCAGGTCCATTTGTGCAAGAATCCAGGGAAGAACATGACTGGGGTCTCAGCATAAGAAAGGAAGCAAACAGGGCTGGGGAGGGGAGGACTGACCCCTCATGGCTTCTCAAGCATATGAGTCAGTGCCCAGAAGGTGGACATGAGATGAGAGGGACAACGGGCCACATGCTAGGTCCTTACACTGTGGAGTATGACAGCAAGGCCGGTAGTCAGGGTGACAGTGGGATTCAGTGGCAGCAGCCATGGCAGCAAGATGCACAGTGAAGATCAGGGTGTGAAGGAGGAGGAGGAATGGGATAGGATTGAGGCCATCAGGGTCCAGGGGCAGAACAGAAGCCCAAGGTCATAGGCTGGACCAGCGTAATGGAAACACAGAAGAGCCCAAGAGGAGTCCTCCCCGTGAGAACTCTGGGTCAGATCAGGCTAGACGGGAGTGTGTGGTCTTTGTAGGAAATGGTCTGAGGCCAAGGCTTCCTTCACCTGAAGGGCCAAACACACTTTTGAAGGCTGTGGGAGTGACTCTGTCCTGAAAGCCTGTGGCTTGAGCTCTAGGGGTTGCCACAAATGTCCACTAGAGACCAGTCTGATAAGGGAGAACCACGAACCTCAGACAAGCAGGAAATTCCACCCACAGGACAGATAAAGCACTGGAGGCTTTGAGCTAACTCCTGCTCTGAGAAGTTATTTCTCTCCACACCCCTGTCCATGCAAGAGAGTCCTCTCCACTTGGAACTCTACTCCTCGGCTTTCCCACACCCCAGGTCCCAGACCCTAAGCTCTGCTGGACCTGAGCTTCACAGAGGTTCCTCCTTTCCCCAGCCCTGATCCAGCCTTCTCCCAGGTATCCTCAGGGCCAAGAGGACAACTGGACACCGGTGGCCCTGGAGCTCAGTATACGTCCCCAGACCCAGGCCAACTGGCACTGGCCATCCCTGCTCCTCCTGGGAGCGTCTGCACCCACACCCAATTTGCAATCTAACATTAGCTCTGTTCTCTGGGCCACAGGACTTGCAAAGGTCCCCAGTCCACTGGTGCCTGGCAGCTGGCTCTCCCAGACCCCTTGTAAATTCTTGGCACTCAGCCTGCACACTTGAGGTCAACGATCTTCTTGTCCCTCACTGTCTGGGCTGTCTTGCAGGAAGGGAGATGGGCCTGGGAACAAGGCCCTTCTTCTGGGTGTAGTTTCCTCACCACATGTCCAGAAAATTGTCCAGGCCTTGTCCTGCCTGACGACGAGATGATGACAGGACTGGATTATAATCTTCTCACCATCTTCTAGTAAGCTTCCCTCACTGAATCCTGTTCCTAAACCCACAAAAATTCTTCTTGTGACCCTGCACCCAAAGGTGACCACCACAAAAACATTCACCTTGAAAATGCTACAAGACATTGAAACTGCACACTGGGGACACAGAGGTGACTTTTAAAGAATAAAGTGTAAGATAAAATGGAAAGGGTAGTAAGGGACCCAGGCTGTTTCTCCAGGTCCCACCCTACCCAGTTCTGCCTCTGACCAAGCCAGGCAGCCTCCCAGCCCTCAACATCTCACCTGGGCTCCACTTCCCAGATCCCATCCTCTTATTTCAACTTCTTTGAAAATATCCAGAGGAAACCGAGTATTTCTTCTTCTCTGAAAATCCCAGTTAAATTCATGTATACTACTTAGTGTAGATTAAAAATGCACCAAAGGGTGTATTGTCCTGGCAATGAGGCCTCAGTGCAGAGTGATGGTGGGCAGCAGGTGGGCTCAGGCTGGGTCAGCCTTTGTTCCTGGAAGGAAGTCCTAAGGAGCCCTCACAGGAGCGCGGTAAGCTGTGTGGACAGGAAAGAGGATAGAATGCTGAGACTGGGCTCAGTCTTGGTGGGGGCAGAGAATCTGATTCCAGGCTGGTAAGGAGCAGAGCTGAGAGCAGTACGGACTGATGTTGTAGTGGGGTGGAGGATCTACTCCAGGAATGGAGCTGGGTCGTGTCCACAGAGAGAGGGGAAAGAATGAAACCTGTGTCAAAGGCCCACTGCAGCCCAGGTGCTGTGCTGGGCTTCTACACACCTCATGCAATCCCTGGGAGTCAGCCGTTCTACCTGTACTTGCCCAGTCTCCGGTAAGCACCTGCACGCAGGGCAGGTGGACACAGCTCCTGTGATGTCGAGGAAAGAGGCCAGAGGCAAGAACACAGGAACATAGGCATGTGGGTGCAGATATGTGAACCCCTAAGACAGGCAGACAGGCCATCCTGACACAGGTGCACACACAGTGCAGGTGGTGCATTCTGGAAAAATAAGGATGTGGTTCTCTCCGCATGGAGGGTGAAGCCCGTGCTTCCAAGGGACACTGTTCTCAGGACCTGGTGGTGTTCCATCCGGTGACGTGGTAGTGCTTATGTTGGGTTGGCTTTACCATAATTCATTGTATTTACCTGTTTATTTTAATGTGATTTTCTGTGTGTTATGTATCACAACGAAAAAGGTCTTTAAAAATGCTCTGAATAACATTTGAGTGTTTCCAGAATTTTTCTTTTCTTCGTTAGGATTTATTCACAGACATGTGTAACTGAGGTACATAGTTTGAATATTTTTTCAATTCCATACACATCATAGACAATATTGTATCCTATTTTTAACCTGTGTTTTGATAATTATTAGGAAGTTAGAATATTTTTCCCAGTGTGTGACAGCTGGCTGTATTTCCTGTTTTGTGAACATCTATACATATCATTGGGAATTCACTGGGGAAATCCACTTAGGGAGAAATCCACTTAGGGTGACTCCTCCACAGTTTGAGAGAAGGGTCCATGGAGAGGAAGGTTTTAAAGACACCAAGCTGAGTCAGGACTCATAGGACAAAGCAGCTAGGCCCCTCCTCTTCCGGAATGTGTGAGAACAACTGGTGTCCTTCCCCTCTCTGCAGCCACAGAGACTGGCCAGTCCTTTCTTCTTGGCTCTGTTCATCTTATCTCCACTGGGGCAGCTGGAGGACCAGGCCCTGGGGAGCAGAGTGGGCAGCCTCACACCTGCCCGAAGGTTCAGTTTCAGGCGGCAGCAGACACAGTGCACGTTTGGCAGAGATGAAGGTCTTTCTTTGTAGGAGTTTGAGATGTGGAAAAGGGTCTGGTCAGCTATTGTGATTATTTAAACAATGCCTTTTCCAGATTATCTAGCACCTGTAGATCTTCCCGGAGCTCCTGCATTGTGTTTAAAATTGCATTTATATTGCAATTTGACAAGACTACTTCCACTTTTGGCTTCAGATCAGATCTACAGATACTAACTTTGCGAGAAGATGGGCCAGAGGCCACTGGAGAATGGAATGGGCCTTAGGTCAAAGGTTTACGAGTTTTGGTCAGCAGGTAGCTTTCATGGATTTCTATAGTTAAGAGTTTTAACCCTTTTGTTGCCAATGGGCAGCGAGTACAACCTCCACCTGTACCACCCGCACCACCTGCTTCACAACTACCTTCATCAAATCCACCATCACCACCACCAGTGAGCTCCCAGGAAAATCAACCCAAGTGGCCACAACAGGAGGACTGGGGACAGAACTCATGTGGCTGCCACTGCAGCACAATCACCAGGGAACGCCCGAGCCCCCACATAACTTCTCCCTCCATCCCCAGAAGTTTGTTGTTCCTGGCTCTAGACCCCTACACCCCAGCCAGCCAAGGCCTCAACCTCTCTCCCTCTTGTCCCTTTGCTTCATTTTCTCTCTTTCCCTCTCCTAGCGTAGGAGGTTGGACAGCCCAGCCCCTAGGAAAAGCCATGAAGAAGGGACTCTGGCCTGGGTTTTGAGGG
Organism: Erethizon dorsatum; assembly: GCA_028451465.1. Taxonomy (NCBI): domain Eukaryota; kingdom Metazoa; phylum Chordata; class Mammalia; order Rodentia; family Erethizontidae; genus Erethizon; species Erethizon dorsatum. The sequence goes on along the minus strand of CM051829.1, from coordinate 69,760,859 downwards.
GCAGGAGAGAACAGGGTAGGAAAAGGAAGGCCTGGTCAGTGGTTTTGTGACATGTGTGCAGTCATCAGGGTTGCCTGCCCGTCCTCCCCAGGGGCTGCTCTTGCTCTTTTCTTGTTGTTTGCTATAGAGCTGTGTTTCATCACCTCTTCCTACACAACTGCGCAACTCTATCTTTAAAGCAATTGTAATAATAGCTAATATTTTTTGCACTGATCTGTGCGTGACTTCTCTATGTTGGTTTGGATTTATTTGGATTTGAGACTTAGAACAACCTTGAATAGGCACGTACTATTCTATAATTCTGTGTGTATGAGAAAGGTTAACTAATACCCAAGGTCGCACAGCTAGTACTCTGCAGAGCCAGGTTAAATGTTAGTGTCTCTGCACACGAGGTCGCCTACCCTAGACTCATGTTTGCGGGAAAATGCAGGTCTAATCAGCAGCGACCAGTGCCAGAGGCCCTGCTTATCCTGCCTCAGCTTAGCCTTGAGGAGGGAATTCATCCCGGCACCAGACTGGGCTGGGCGGTGGTTGGTGATTTCCAAACTCACTCACCGCCAGAGCAGTGATAAAATAGCAACAGGAGCAAAAGCAGGCAAGTTCTGCTCTACGTTAGCAGCTGCTTAGCCTGGGATCCCCTGGGCTCCCCGCAGCTACCTCCTGGAGCCACAGCCCTGGACGAAGGGCCTGTGAGAAGGGAGGGCTGCACCAGCACAGCCCTGAGAGCGAGTGCTTCCTTAACAGTGGACCCTCAGGGCCCACACTGCCTCATCCTAGTGCAGTCTGGAGAAAACATAACTCCACAAAGATATGTTCATAGTGGCTTTCTTTGCAGTTGCCAAAAGCTAGGAACAACTGAAATGTCTACAAATGGGTGAATGAATAATCATATGGCAGTACAGCTGCACAATGGAATAGCACTCAGCAATCCAAAAGAATGAACTACCAATACGCCCAGAACATGGAGGAGTCAAAGGCGTTAGGCTAAGTGGAAGGAGCCAAACACAAAATACTACATATTGCCTGATCCCATTTTTGTTCTTTTCTAGATCAAGAGAGTCTCTAGTGTCAGAATCCAGATCAGTATGGCCTGGACTAGGGGCATCCAAAGGGAAGGAGCTAAATGCCAAGGTACAGTGGAACTTTTTGAAGTGAAGGAAATAGTTGTATCCCTTGGTATGTTTGACTTGAATGGTGTGTGAATGAGCACAGCACGTTACCTTTCAAAGTGGGACAGACTGTGTCAGAATCCTGAGCCAACTCGAGGCCCTGCAGTCTCAGGGACAATGCAGATTCTCATGGGGACTGACCCCAGATGCCAGACTCTTCTTAGAGAGGCCCTCTGATGCTCACGACCAAGGATGGGGGAGCAGTAAGTTTCATCACAGGTTCCATTCTGGCCAGTTATCCACGACACAACAGGCTGTGGTGGTGCCCACGCCTAAAGAGAGTCACACAAGAAGACACAGACGCACATGATTCCTAACTGCAAATAGGAAATACTTCAAATGCAAAGTAGAATGCTGGGGACCGGGTCTGGTGGGAAGGAGCAGGGAGTTGGGGGGGGATGGGCATGAGATTCTGGACAGAGGAGGTGGCACATGAAAATCCCGAGGCGGGAGGGAGCAAGAGTCATTCTTCGGGGGGCTGGCCACTTTTTAAAATGGAGGTTTAATTCATATGCAGCAAAATTAATCACTTTTAAGTATGCAAAAGTGTTCTCTTGCATTTCTTAGAGAAAATTTTTAACTTTTCTACAAGCATACTGAATTCATGCATTTTTTAACTTCTTACACTGGAATGAGGAGAATTTGCTTAAAGATACTGTGCATGAAACCTCGCCTTCCCTCTCTGTTTGCATCTTGCCCTTAAGAACCTTCACCGGAGAGGCAGGTGTCAATGGTCTCTGTTTAGCTGCTGGATTTGAGACAGGTGGTTTGGAGATGGGACTGTGGGGAGCTACATTCTAAGAGCTCAGCCTCTGTAGTTTTTCTCTGAATTGTTGGAAACACTCGTTCCTCAGGCCCAGTGACAGTGGTGTGTGTGTGTTCTGAGTTCTGCATCCTCTGCCACCTTGGTAACCAGTGTCACTGATGTGGTTGTCTCTAGGAGCAGAGCCTGAGCAAACAGCATGCGGGCAGACACTGCTCAGCTCAAACCCTTCTGAGGGAAAGGCTTAAGTGAGGATGAAGAGGTTGTCAAAAGTTACAAAGGTTTGTTTTGTTGGAACAAAAGTCAGAGCAGGACACGCTGGCTGTTGCAGGGCTGCGATTTGAGTTCACCTGGAATGAAAGCAATTGTTCACCAACTCTCAGTACAGAATGTAGGACAGAAGTTGGCGGTACCCGGGACATTTGAAACTTTTTTCAGCAGAGGGCTACTCACAGTCTCACATGTCCTGTCATGTCCAGCAGCTTCATGGGGAAGGGCTGATAGCTTGGGTGAAGCAATGGAACCTTTCTCCTTCTACTTTTAACTTTCAGAAGCAGGGAATGGATGGAGCCCTGGCATGGATTCTGAGGTTTCCAATTGTATTCCCAGCATAAGATGCTGCTCTGCTTGAGACCCCTTTCAGCCCTTGAGCCCTGAGATGCAGAGCTGGGCTGAGTAGAACTGAGCGGGGGTGGTGGGGAACACACACATATATTTGGCCTCACAGATGAGCCCCAGCCTTAGCAGCTCGTGGATCTGGGGTGAGTCATCTCTGACACAAACACCGAAAGACGAAAGAGGAGGCTGTGGTGAGGCCTCAAGGGGACCAGGACCTCCAGGGCAGGGCTGAAGCCGCTGCACACCAAGGCTCAGGCTGCCCCTGGGTGCACATGGGGGAGGGCAAAGCACACGTGGCAGTTTCTGCTCCCCAGGGCTTGACTGGCTTTCATTGGCTGAAGACACAAGGAATACATTAGTGGTTCTTGTAATTGTTAGGGAAATAAGTCAAAGGCAATACACGTTGTAATAAGTCAATAATGCAAGGGATTTTATAAGAGAGGGCATGAGTGAGTTGGATTTTGGGGACTCTATTCTTTAGTTTATTGTTTCACCAAAAGTATGGGTAAATGGTTAACTTTTTAAACCCAAATTTATAAATATGTATCAAGTGATGGCCTATTGTGTGTACAGTAAATAGGCTTAAGTCCCAAACCATTGAATCAAGAACTATGACTGCATCTTAGTCCTGCTAAACTCCAATCACCAACTTCACAGCAGAGAAACTTCACTCACCCATTAATGTTCATAAACTTCATTGATTAATTTTCATTTTTATGCCTGTAAATTTTACTGTCTTGAGATAAGCATAAGGTGTTAGGTTACCGTTGGTGTGTGTATGCTGTTGATTAATGTGATAGTAAAACAATTTATTATTTTTCTTGAGACAGGCTACCCTATGTAGCCCAGATTGGCCTTGAACTTGCAGCAGTCCTCCTGCCTCAGCCTCCAGAGTGCTGGGATTACAGACATGCACCACCATGTCTGGCTGATAGCAAAATAATTTAAATAAAACTTGGTGTTCAAAGTGTACTGGGTTTTACTTTTAAAAGGACCTCATTCTCAGCATTCAAGCAAGTAGCGCCTGCGAGATGCAAAGCTAGCAGCACCTAGTGACTTGAGGTAGAACTGCAATTTCACTGACTAGCGGCTAGTTTACATGAAAAACAGGCCCCTCTTAGATATACTTCTGCTTCCTCTGGAGAGGTCTTGCAATGCGAGGCCACCAAAGCCCTGTTCTCCCATACTGACCTGTTCCATGTGGTAGATTTTCAGCTGCTTGGCACAATTCTGTGGAGGAGGGAAGTAGACTTGGTGTACTAGGAACAGAATGTGGAAACAAATGATGATGTTGAGAAAGTTTTCAGGAAGGCCTTTGTAGCAATTAGAAAGCTCCACAGATGTGCACAATACAGCTAGAAGGACTCCTATCTTCATTTTGGTTTTGGTAATGTGGCGTTTCTTGACCTTGGGCCCATGAGTAATGAGCTCCCCTCCACCAGAAACATTCAGACAGCATCTAATGAAGTGGGGTGTGGGTGCTATGGCCTTCCGAATTTAGCGGGAGGATGGCTCAACACACCTTCAGGTCGCGGTACAGCCCTGTGACTCTGAGGGCTCAGGATTCAGGAAGAGCTGGGGCTGAGTGCTGAGGAGGAAGTGGCCCAAAGTAAGCGCTCAGTCTCTCTGATGCCTGGCTGTGTTGGTATCATGGCCCCTTCTGTTCTGTTCCCCTCTGAAAAGTGTCTGTTTGAGTTTCCACTTTCATTGTCTGTAGGTCCTTTGAGTTCTTGTTAGGGTCAATTCTAGGATCAATTCCTGAAGTTACCTTCCCCACTAGGGGACAGAGCCACATTGTCCAGGACTGTTGGGGACCAGGCTGTGTAAGGGTTAAATTGTTGACCACGGTGCTCTCTGGCTGTGTTGGGACAGCTCATATTCACAGTCTTCAAAGACAAGATAACACCACAGCTGAGGACATTTGGCTCTCACTCCCTAATCTAGGGCCATAACTGCCTACCTTAGAGATAAGACAGTTCTCTTAATTAGCAAGATTTTCTGCTTGGAATGTCTTTGTTCTCACTTCTCAAGGCCTTGTTAATTTTTGTGGGCTTTTGCCTCAGATGTGTCCTCCACTTCCTGCATCCCCCTGAATTGTTAAGGACCCAATAAACATAGATAGTCCAGAGAAGTCTCTGTCTTAGCTCCAAGAGAGCTCTGACTTTCCTGGATCCTTGCAAACCATATTAATGTTGTCTCCTTTATTTAATCATTTTTCCATAAGCTCATCCATAAGATTGGGAGCCTGATCATCACCTGATACCAAACTATCCACAGCACAGCCTGGAGGAGTCACTTCGCTGTCTCACAGGTCTTTTGCCAAGTGAGCCAGGAGGTAGCTGGAATCCCTGACCTGAGGATGGGCTGCCCTGGTTCCCACTGAGCACAGCGTGGGTGCTCCAGAGAGCCTGATCCAGGCTGGAAGCCAGAGCCCTTTCCCTGATCCTGTCTTCAGTAGCACTGGTGAGAAAAGAGAACCATGGAGACTTTTATTTATGTAGCCAATAGCTGAAAAATAACCATTTTTTTCATGAGGAATCCTGATTCCATGAGGTTACAGACCATAGGTGAGTTATTGCTTTAGCTTTATGTGTGGTACTTGCATGACTATGGCAGTCAAAAATGTACACATGGTTAAATAAAGAAGGGGGCCAGTGGGCCAGTGAGACGGCTCAGCTGCATAAGCGTCTGCCTGGCAAGCACGAGGTCCTGAATTTGACTCCCGGCACCCACGTACGAAAAAAGGGCTGGTGATATCGTTCAGCGGCACGGGTGCCTGCTGGTGCACGAGGTCCTGAGGTCGACCCCCGGTACCCACAAAATAAAAAAAAAAGAAAAAAAGAAGGGGGACATACCCCGCATCAGTTTAGTTAAGATCATTTTTCCCTAGGAGACAACATATTGTGCAGGAGATGTGTGTTTAAGATTGTCCTTAGTGATGATGCTGACATTCAGGTTGTCACTTCTGCCTCCCACGTGGGGTGTGGCTCTTTTCAGCTCCTCGAGTTTGAAGGTGCCCTCTTGGGAAGCAATGGGGTTTTGGAAGTAATCACACAGAGGCTGGAGGAGCTCTAAGCAAACAGGTAACGGAAAGGGAGTTTTTGCAGTTTTTGCTGCTGACCGACAATAAATATATATTATAGCATCGACCCTCTGGCATTTGATGAACTCCAGTCTCCTCCTCTCTTCCTCTTCCTTCAGTTCTCTGGCACTGGGGCTGGCAATGTGAGGTCCAGCAGATCTTCCAGGGGATTCTGGCACAGGCTAGAGTTTGAGAATCACAGCTTTAGAGAAAAGGGCAGATGTGTGCCAAACTGCAGACAGACTGGGGAGAGTATTGTACTTTTGTTGCTATGAAGATCCAAAGGTAGTTGTGTATTTACTGTGTTGCTATCTGTACTTCATAGAGTACTCTCTCTAACAACAGCAGGTGCCACACACATAAACCCTTCCCAAGGGGGAAGCCAATGACTATGATGCCTTAAAGAGAACCCACAAAGTCCATGAAGAAGTGATAACAACGAGAAGTTATTTCAAATAAATTGATAAAATTAGGAAGGTCACAGCTGGGCATGGCAGGGTATATCTGAAATTCCAACAGTCTGGAAGGTTGAAGCAGGACAATCCCAAGTTAGAGACCACTTTGCAGGTTGTGTTCGGTGACCTGACCACCCTCACTGACCACCCTCTCTGCACATGGTTTCTTCCCCCAGAAATATCAAGCCAGTGTCCTGTTCGGGTCTGACAGGAGTTTCCTTGCAATCATGTCACATTAGGGTCTCCTCCAGGGAGGTGCAGACCTCTGCAGAGATTCTGACCTTTGGGCCCATTTGAGAAGAACTGGGCAGCGTGGTGGCATTATGGAGTGTGAACCAGGCATCCCGTGCTGAGGCAGTGATGGTCGCTATGAAGACACAGGTAGGTCTGATGTCCTCCAAGGGTTGGTGAAGGTCCATGGGGCCAGAGGACAGTACAGGCTTCTAGTTCATCTGATGCCCAGTGTCTGGAGACATTCTAAGAAGAGTTTGAACATGCAAGCTCTTCAGACACATGTTAGGCGCTGTCATTTTCTGGGTAAGCTTAGACAATTAAGTGAATGTGTCTGAGTCTTAAGTTTTCCTTTTATAAAACAGGAATATGAGTATAGAAACTCTTCTTACTTCATAGGGCTTAATAGGCTAAAGCAGTGAACTGCCCAGGTGTGCAGAGGGACCTTGGCAGAGGTGAGCCGCACTTGCTGCAGTATCTACGGAGAAGAGACCAGGGAAGAGTGGTCCATATCATTGTACTGGGACTTAATAGAGGGTGTTTTTGTTGCAAAATGTTACATAGTGTGCATTACAAAGATTTCTGGGAGCTTAAAATTTAGGAATTTAACAGAGACCAATCATGTAGCAACTACTTCCCTCTCCTGGTCCTCAGTCCCTACATGTGAGGGGACAGTTTTGGAAGGTCCAGAGGTATTTGGTGTCTCCCAGGATCTACAAACAAATGGCTCTGGATGGCCTGTGCTTGTGTTGCCAATAAGCCAAGCTTCTTTCATTCGGTTCAGGGGGAAATTGTGAATCGGCCATGTGCAGCTCTGCTAGGCACCCTGATGCAATTGGATGACACCGGATAAGGCTGGATGTCAGAAGGTGACAGAGCCAGCTGCTGAGCACAGCCACTGCTGCCACTGCCTTCCAGTGCCAGCTTGTGCTGGACACCATGGGTCGACTCCTCTGGGTACACGTCTCTGCTGCTGCTGCCACTGCTTTGAAGTGCCAGCTTGTGCTAGACTCTTGTCACCAAAAAGGAATTTTTCAGATGTGTCTGAAGGAGCCATGAGTGGGGTTTATTGGACAAAGACAGAGATGCTAGGATGCACCCAAGAAGGGTGTGCAGGCACTCAGAGAAATGAGATGCATTGTGGTTTGGAACTGAGTACATTTATACTTTTCTCGAGGTGGTGAAAGTCTGGTGGAAACAGTGCCCACCCATTCCCTCCCCACCCCAAAAGCATACCATGCCATTTTGCAGGCAGTTTTTTTTTTTTTTTTTTTTTTTGTGGGTACCGGGGGGATGACCTCAGGACCTCACGCGCCAACAGGCACCCGTGCCGCTGAGCGATATCACCGGCCCCTTTTTTCGTATGTGGGTTCCGGGAGTCGAACTCGGGCCTTTGCGCTTGCAAGGCAGGCGCTTAAGCCGCTGAGCCGTCTCACCGGCCCCTGCAGGCAGTTTTTGAATAGATAATTTAAAGATTTTCTGCATTCTATCCACCTCTTGTTTACTTTTATAATTGGGCCAATTTATGGCCTTTTAGGGATGAATCTGGTAGGAAAGGAATGTAAATCTGGCTAAGAACTGTTGACACTGGGACAGTCCTTATCTCAGGAGAAGGATTCTATTCTTTATGTATTTAATTGATCCACTTTATGGCCCTTTAGAAAGAGAACTTTTATATTCAAAATAACCAGACTGGCTTTGCCCTCATCCAAGTAAGGCACCGGGACATTTGTCCTGTCAAAACCTCACTTGGCGTCGTGCTAGGTATAAACTGTCTTTTCAAGAAATCCTTGTGGCTTCCTGGCAGATGTAAATGCAGGGTCAGAAACAGTGTCTTTGGATTGGCCGTGCCACGTGGAAGCGAAGGATTGAAAACAGCATCTTGTGATTGGTCCCGCAGACAGCGCAGGATTCAAATAAAAGATTAAAAATATCACTTCCACGTGGTCTGTGTGCAGTGCTGAGGAGACGTGGAGTCATTTTGGACCCTGTGTTCTGCGCGTGTCCTCTCTTTTTAGGAAACATCTCACTCAGCCTCTCAGCCATGGGTTTCCATGGCCATTGACGTTGCGCCCAGTTAGTTGGCTGCTTTGCCCCAGCCTGAGTCTCCTACCTCGCGGCTCGTAGCTCTCAAAGGCTTTGGATGAGGAGCAGATCCCGGAGACTCCTCCCGTGACGAGGTAGCGCCCTCGTGAATCTGTTCCCAGTCCTGCTGTGGATCTCGCATCTGAAGAGTGTCCGAGGTCCTTCCCCTTCCTGCGGTGAGGAGTCGCAGCCTCCCTACCTTTCTCATGCCTCCCACCGGCCCGCAGCCTCGCTTATTTTCCTTCCTATTTAAAGCCCTCACCTCGCACTTTAACAGCTTTCTTTTCCCTTGAACTCACTTTGGACTCAGCTCCCTTGTGCCTACTTTTTCCTGCTGCGCTGTTTTCAGGATTTCAGTGATTAGGTTTTGCTCTAGAGATATCAGCTATGGGCACAGAGATAGCCAAGTTACGAACTTCAGGAATTCTTTCAGAAGTAACTGCAGGCTTAATAGCCACAGACAGTATTTGTGAAAACACCATGAGCTACAGGCCCTGGGGTGGCTGCCAGTATGAGGGAGATGTGAAGGCCTGGTGGGGAAGTCGTTGCCCAAGTCCTAGTTGTGAAAGCTATGGGGAAATTTGTCCATGCACAGTGGGCGCTGGGGTACCGGGTGGCTTACTTGAAAAGCAGAAGATAGAAATCACCAAAATCATCACCTTGAGTTTTAGTAAAATGTTACAAATTTCATAAGTTTTTTATTGAAAGAAAAGAGTGAAATTATTCCCTTAACACCGCAATGATCTTTTGTAGGTTGAAAAATACGTCCTTGATTGCTGTTGATGTTAAGAAGTTTAACTTTATTGCTGAATCATTTGCATCCACCCATATAATTTAAAAAATCACCATTAACTTTTCCCCAACTATCTTTTTGTGAATTAATCATCTTGCCTAGACAATGTTCAGTCCTTCACTTGAAACAAAACATAAAGATTTTAGTGTATTTCAAATAATATTGAAATTTAATTCAATATTTTAAATCACATTAAAATAATTTTTTTTTGTGGGTACTGGTGGCCGAACTCAGGACCTCGTGCACCAACAGGCGCCTGTGCAGCTGAGTGATATCACCGGCCCTTTTTTTCATATGTGGGTACTGGGAGTCGAACTCAGGACCTCACGCTTGCCAGGCAGGCGCTTATGCTGCTGAGGCATCTCACTGGCACGAAAAATAATTTTTGAAATAGTAAGTTTTATTGGGTTACAGGAGTTCTATTTACCATGTTTTGTTAGACATTTTGGAAAGGTAAGTGTTGTCAAAGCAAGAAAACAAAAACATCAAAAGAGCTTTTGCTCTGAGAGTTGTTCTTGAATTCTTGCTGGTGTAATGGTGTAGTCTGATGCTTCATGAAGTTGAATGGATTCAAGGACAAAGGAGGTAGAGAGGAGTGTTTATTAAGAGGAAAGAAACAGCTCCCAATAGTCAGGAGGGGACCCAAAAGTGGGTTGCCATGGAGACTCTTTGTCTAGGAGATTTTACACCAAAAATGACCAGGGCTCAGAGCACTCCAAGTCAAGCTAAGGTCAACTGGGAGAAGTAAAACAAGTTTTCTTCGACTGGAAATGGAGTTGTCTAGGAGGCATAGGTGTCATAGGCATAACAAGCCTATGTCTACAGGTGCCTTCAGTCCTCTATCATCTCCAAGTGGTTTATTAAAAATTGTGAGAAGAAAGAAATCCGTTTTCCTGTTAGGTAGGCCAGAAGTTGTCAGTGTTCTCCATCCCCTTGCTTGTTTCCTCACTTGTAACATCCTTGGGCTTAATTGGCCACTGGGTTCTTGTTAACCCGTGACCTCAAGTTGATTCTTATCTAACCAAGGCCTGATCATTGTGACTCTACCTTGTGCCTAGTGGCTCTCTAGCTGCCTCCTATCTTCTACCTAACTTCCCTGTCTATAATATTCCCCCCTCTGAAGAGGTGTCACTGACTGCCATTAAGGGCAAATGGGTGATGACAGATTTAACTTCTTTGTGCTGAGGAAGGCTGGAGAAACATTTGCAGTAGTTAAGGGCATTCTTTAGAGGGTCCGTCTAAGGGCTCCTGATAGATGTCAGGTATCACCATCATTTGTAGCTGGATGGCTTTCAGAGAAGAGGCAAAGTCAATCACACAATTCAGTATGTAAGGTCCCAATCTATTTGGCCACCATTCCATGACAATGGCAGGCACAGCTCATTTCCTCTAACATGGAAGAGGCTTCAGAAGGCAACTCAGTATTTCCCCTCAGGAAGTCACTAATAAGTTAGGAGAGCTGGAATTTGAAATAAACAATCTCTCCACGTGTGGATGCTTCCATTCCCTTTCATAGAAGCTCTAGCTATTATAAACTAGTCAATAATTTATACCCACATCAATTCTGACTGCTCTGCAACTATGACCCTTAGCAAAGTTCTAATTTTCTATTCCCAGTGACAAAAGGA